>JAYMTP010003736.1:0-16352 GCA_036897365.1 Geranium brycei | reverse complement strand
AAATTCCAACAAAAAAGATTAGGAACCCAATTTTACGTCCATTTTTGTATCTCCATGTCTGTAAAAAAATTATTTGGATAAGCATGTGTAAGAAAAAAACATTGAGTAATCATGTGTTTGTGACTGATAGTTAAAGGTAATCATCTGCAATTACCTCAAAAAACATTATGTTTACCAATTGTTCCCTTGATTACAAGAATTAGCATTTTTTTCTTCTGTTTTTGGTGATGAGAATACAAGGTCATGAGTCCAAATTTGACTTTTATTGTTAAAACAGATTGTGCTTTAGATTTCGGACGAAAGTTTTTGTTAGAGAACAATTTGACGGTAGGTGCAGGCACATTGACAAATGGGCTTATAGTCAAGTACAACCCACGAAATAATCTCTTAACTGCAGGCTCATATTTTTCCCAAGAGGTCCACTCGAGAATGACCCAAGTAAGGTTTGTGGCCATATGTGGGAGTCATCCATTTGAAAATGGGTGAGTATTAAGATGAGACGAAAAAATGAAAGTGAAATTCGTCAACCTTGTATTTCTATTTAGCTCTCAAGAAAAATGTATTTATTTCCTCCTAATCTCATCACCCAAATTAAATATTAATATGTATAAACACGTCAAGAAGGCGTTAAATTCAAACATAATGAAAAATAGAGTACTAAATGATTGGTTAAAGGGATGGTTACAGATCACAACCATCCCCCAAACATGATTTATCCTTTATAACGGTGAAATTTTAATTGTACTCGTTCACAACGTAGAATTTTTGTTTTGTTATATCGTCAATAAATACGTGACACCCTATTTAGCGAAATTGACCAAATTGTCCTAAAAATAAAAAAATATAAGTTATTACATCTCCATTAGGGATGATGCCAATCTTCTTCTTCCTTCGTCCCAACCCGCTTCAGCTTCCTTCCATGATTGCTCCAACATCACTGACAACGACAAGTTGAGAGATGCGGTAACGACCAAGGTGAGAGACGCTAACGTCGTCTCAGTCAAACCAACCCCGCAAAAAAGAAACCAAAGTCGGAGGGATTGTTCAACTTTGCACTTAGTGTGTTGCATCTGTTGAAGGGATTGTTCAACTTTGCATGATTGGAATTGGAATGGTCGTTGCAAAATTATCGTTGCACTTTTCGATAATTTGCTTATGTTTCCTCCTCTGCACCGGTTGTTGCATGTGAGCAGTCACGGCTTGACATATTGCAACGATCGTTTTCATAGCATTAGCACATGCGTTAAGGCACGTGACAACGTTCAATAAAGTGGATTGGTCATACCTCAGCGAAGTGATGGGACGAATGCACTTCGGCCCTCATTGGATAGGTTAGATTCAGAGCTGTCTCAAGACTAAAACCTCGGTTCTAGTTAATGTCTCACCTTCAGAAGAGTTCCTCATCTCCCAGGGAATAAGGCAGGGTTATCCTCTTTCGCCCTTTTTGCTTATCCTGGTTACTAAAGGGTTCCACCTATTGATTTAGAGAGGGTTGCAAAGACGTGATCTCATAGGCGTGGTGACTATCCAGTATGGGCTGGCTATATCGCACCTATAATTCAGAGATGATACAATTTTATTTTTATCCAGTTCGAATGATGGTCTTACAATCATAAAGATGTTCCTTTCCAACTTCGAAACGTTATCGCGACCTCGTATAAATTGCCAAAAGTCAGAATTTATTAGGGCCGAAAATAGTTCAGCCCGTGATGGTTTGGCTGAAATTTTTGGATGCTCGGCACGCACCCTCCCTATTCCCTATTTGGGGTTCAAGCTGGGCACCGGGCCAAATCGGGTTAGCTCGTAGTCTGATATTGTTGCCAGCCACGAAAAGAAACTTTCGTTGTGGCAGACCAAGTTGTTGAGATTTGGTAGGTGTGTCACACTTATCAAGACAACCCTACTTCTCCCACTTTACTACATGTCACTGTTTAAATCTCCAGTAGCAGTTCTAAAAGCCCTACAGGCAATCCAGATGCAGTTTTTGTGGGCAGCAAGGGAGGACAAGAAGTTGATGCCAAATCTTAAGTGGATTACTATCTGCCTACCCAAAGAGAAAGGGGTATTAAGGATTAGTCGACTAAGCAAAATGAACCAGGCCCTCCTTGCCAAATGGTGGTGGAGATTCGCAGTCTAAAAACACTCGCTTTGGAAGAAGGTATATTGTGCTAAATACGAGTGGAATTTAAGGAAATGAGATCTCGGTCGTTGTGACAGCTCAACAGTTTCTCTGCTCCTCAAGCATTTATTTTAACTCTCAAGGGACACCAAATTCTCGTCCTTGTTCGGAGCGGTCGGTCTTAGGTGGAAGCTCGGTCCGGGAGATAGAATACTCTTTTATGAAGACCCTTGAACATCGCATCACTCCCTAGCAAGCCAATATCCAAGACTCTATGCTCATACGATCGTCGTTAACTCCAGGGTCAGTGCTTTCTAAAGGAATGGGGAATGAAAGAATTTAGGGGGCGGCTCGGCCCCAGACTTGCCTCTGATGCACAAAATTTAAATGCCCGGGTAGAGGACATCGAGGGATTCTCGGTTCGAAAAGCCTACTCTTTATTGGATTCTGGCTCGGAAGATCCCGTTCCTTGGGCCTCAGCTTGTGGAGCTGTCGGAAACCTCCAAAGATGCAATGCTTCGTTTGTTGGCATTTCATAAAGCTATTCCAACCCGCTGCTTCCTCGAATCCAGAGGTGTCCCGGTTTCTTTGGCAGATTGTTTCTGCTCATTTTGCAAGAGATTCTTTAAAGACTTGGACCACTTACTTCTTCATTGTCGTTGGGAACGCCTTATTTGGAATGTCATTTTTCGATGGTGAGGTGTTCAATTTATTTTAATGGCGGAAGTCTCACAACTTCAGGTCAGTTGGCCATATTTGATGTTGTGGCAACACTGGTCTTTTTGGTGTCCCCTTTTCAGCATCACTCTATGGCATATATGGTTGGCTCGTAACTCTCTCATCTTCGACGGGGCTGCAAATTCTCTTTTGTAACTTTTCTCAAGATCAAGCATCAAAGCCTATCTATTCATTTCACTCACAATGTGGATAAAGGAAAGTTCCAGTAAACAATCCATGCTTGGAATTGGTCGCCAATGAGACAGTCACCAGGAACTTTTCTTCATCAACTCTGCTAATATCTCCTTTATGTTCTTGGGTGGGTGCCTCAGCTATCTGTTCTTTATCTTTAGGCTTTCTGATTTGTTATAGTTTATTTTTCGGTGTTAGCTCAAGTTTATTTTGTATTATTTCTGGTTAGCTTTTTTATATCTGGATAGTTTGCTTATATTTAGCCTTTTCTTGTCTTTATTGTGCCTCCTTTCTTGCAACAAAGTTCCTCGGCTTATCAAGAAAAACAAAACAATAAATATGTAAAATAAAAAAGAAGAGGAATAACAACTTAAGCATAGGCAATGAATATAACCAAGCTAAATCTGATGCTCTCGCTCTTGCATAACTGTATCTTCACATTGATATTATTTTTTACATCATACATAATTTGAGTGCCAACTTAAATACTCCTTAAGAGTATTTAATTATCGAGTCTGAAACCTCTATATATTTTACTAAAATGAATATCATCGGAAAATGGTTAAATATTTGGTTTCTTTATTTTTTCTTTGATAAGCTGAGAGATACTGAGTGTCTAATCCAAAATTATTGTAGATAACATCTATACCCCAAATTTACATATTCTTTATTTGGCCATTTAATTTTGTTTTATTTAAGGTTACAACACTAGTGTATTAAAATCACGGGACCAGGAAAAAAAACGTTTTAGACGGAAATCAACATTGTAATTAAATTATAATCAGATAATGGTAAAACAAAGAAGCCATATGATACTTTATACTCAAAACAATTCTAACATTAAATCCAAAAAGTATGAGATAGAAATTGTTCAAGTTGACGTAATGTTATTTGAAACAAAAGAAGTGGAGTACAATGCTCCACCTAAACATAGGACTCATGATTCAAAGTTCAAACTATCTAATGAAAGGAACCAAAGTAGCATTGATGATCATAAAATTGTAACTGCATCAAGACTATCATGTGAATGTCAATCTGGTTGGCTTGACATTTCGTCATTACCCTACCAAATCTTTGCCCTTATGGTTTCATGCTACCTACTATCTCTGATTGACACTTTCAATTTACTTTTCTTGTACGTGTAACAAATTAGTCTTCACGGTTCATTTTCTGGTACTATTGGGTTGCTTCACATCGCTTAATCAGGAAGGAAGACGAGTGTTATTCTACAAGAGTAACTAAAACCCCAAAGACTAATTTGTTACCCCGCATCATCTAGGAACTATTCATCAACCTCTCGGGATGAGAACCTTAGTTCATTTTTCTTATAATCTCAATTTTTATAAGTATTAGAAGATCAACTCGATTAAAAGTTTAAGTTGATAATTAAAAGACTAATTATAATTTTATACTCTAACACGTGTTCTCGCAGACAAACCCATTTTAAGTTTGGACGTGTACTTTTAGAATAGGAGATTGAGGAGCCCATTAGGACTTAGATGGCTTTTGAAGAGAAATTGAGAGTTTATGAGAATAAATTATTTATGGAGGCCCAATTAAAATTCGAGTAGAGCTTTTTTGAGAAATATATAAGAGATAATTGAATAGAAATAAACTTTTGCATGTCATGGGATTCGAACTCATGTTCAAGCTTTTAGTTGAATGATCAATTATAGTTGTAAACACTAACAATAAGAAAAGGAAGATAAATCATGTGAGAATCACTCTCTTTCGTGAGAACCAACGTGGAGACGCACATGGCAACGAAATGCGCCTGCCTCACACGTGTTTCTATTATTTTTCTATGTATTTCCATAAAATAGTGAACCAGCGTTTCCATTATTATGCAATGTATTTTCAAAATTTCATATTATGAAAATACATGTCATAATAATGGAAACATCAGTCGACTGTTTTATGAAAATACATATATGATAATGAAAACACGTGTGAGGCACATACGCCTGCGTTGCCATGTGTCTCTACATTGGTTTCCATGGTTGTCATGCCTCTTGTGGTTCTCAGTGAAGTGATTTCCATAAGAAATGGAAATATTTCTTCAGTAAATGAGTCTGATTTGAAGTGTCATAAAAGTATATCAATGAAAACATTTATCTTTTTAAGAGGCTAGAAATTAAAATTAATCTTAATTAAGAGATAAAACCATATCATAATTTCAAGGAAATATATATTGATGGAGCAGAGCAGCTTCTCACAATAGCTAGCTAGGAATTAGGATGGTCTCAACTCTCCATAAGTCATGCATTTGACTTCCTAATCCTCATAAGATAATATTTGTGGAAACCATTGTGGATTTGCTGACACTGTTTGTTTACATTCTCTTGGACAGAGCATCTTATTCTAATTATTTAGTCTAAAATAAAAACATCCTTCCAATGTGTCCACTAGTCTAATTACAACTACACTCATCCTTAATTATTTGTATTAAATTAACAGCAGCAATAATTCTGCTTACGAATCTTGCATATTGTAACAACAGCTACACATAATTCAACACCTAACATTATTCTAACTCATGATTAAATACTATCCAAAAGTTATAAAAATACCATTTTCCAAAATCATTGCCATCTATTCTGTATATATGATACATTAATAATTGAAGCCAAGCCAAAACAGTTCAGGTTTAAAAACTCTAGAGTCTTGGATTTTCTGAATGAGCAATTCACACAAGTTACTGGTTTAAATGGGAAACGAAGAAGAAAATGATTCAAAAAAGGTTCACATGCATGATTCATAGCTAGCTAGGCAGATGTCATGTTTTGAGATTTTTATCAGTAAAATGAATGTCTTGTTCCTATATATATAGCATATAGGGCTTATGGGGTTGCCCTGCATGTATGGTTTGTCCACTCAAATGCAGCCATTGGAGGAGGAAACAGATAAGAGATGTGAACCAAGAAACATAATTTATACATATATGAATGAGACAAATAATATGGTCAATCATTGTTGGCTGCAAAGCAAGGCTTATCAGGTTTTCCACATTCAGTCATCTAATTTACATCAACACCTTCGATTTTATACCAATTAGATGGTTCAATTGGCGCCTCTTAAAGCTACAAGGAGGAGGGTTGTTTACCAAATATATCCAATGTAAATATATTGTGATTTAAATACTTGTTTGCACATAGGTTTAGTTCAAGTTAAACTCCAACAATTCTAATCCATAGGTGAAAGTCTCAAAATGCTAATCAAATTGAAAATATTTTAGATTTTACAGGTGAAAAGTAGGTCAAACATTAATATTGAATGGTAGTACTGTATTTGTCACAGCTCAAATGGCTATGATTTGTCCTGTAACCTTAAGGGCAGCGATCCAATTCTCTTCGATGTAATGTAAGGTATACTTGGATGACGCCTGCATAAGATGTTATATCAGTTTTTTTTGTCTTCAAAACATTGGTTTTGAATCTTTTCTTTTTGCAGGGTTGATGTTTAATCTTCTAGTTGCACAATAGTTGCTTGAAATAGAAGATGTATCAAGAAACCTATTACTTATCCCTATAATTTAGTGAGAATTAGGTTTGAATTATGTTCACAAAACAGAGAAAGAGTATAAGCAAACTAGTACATGAGCATTAACAAAGATTAATTAATCACACAATTGAATGAATAAAATGAAAGCAAACACGAAAGCAGAGCATTTAATTCGGAGTAGGCAATTGAGGTAAATGCAACCAATGAAATTAAGGGGGGGACAGAAGAGGACATGAGGGTTTGGTAGCTCAAACAATAATAACAATAACAAGGATAATGTGTAATTGTGCATGGCTTGCAAGTAAGTGTATGAGTTGAAAATTGGACTTGTGTTGTGGGGAATGACAAGTATGGTGGGGACTCTATTGACTTTGTATGAGATTGAATTTAAAATGGAAATTCAACCGTTGCCTTTCTGATTAGGGTTTGTTTGAGAAGCTAATACACTACATATCAAGCAAACCCATTACTTTCATGTACTTGTCTCTTTATCCAACCACTGCAATTAGCTTAATATCTGTTGAATTAGAATTTAATTTAAAAGACCCTACTTTACACATCAATAATCTAAACCATTACTATTGTACTAGTAGTAGCAGCTTACACTCCTCTTCTTTAATGGAAAATATCTGTTTATCCACTCTACTACTATTAGTATTAAGCCCATTTAATGAAACTTTTCATTTTGTTTTATCAGAACTGTACTGAACCCTTATGTTTTGACCATCTCTCATCTCATAAATTCATATTATATGAGACTTGTTCATTTATGAGTTTGACTCTCGGTGGTGATGGCAATGACAATGGCAATGGCAATGGCACAGTAGTTGGGAAATGGGTGATCATTAATGGCACCTTGTTTCAATTCTTTCTTATCTCTTACTTGCAAATTTCACCCATTTCAAGAAACAGCATCAACTTTCAAGAACACCTCTGCCTCTTTCACATGCCCTATACCCTATTCCTCTGAGTGACGCCAATTCGTTGTACGCGTCTTCTCTCTATCCAACGCCAATCGTAGCATCTCCCCCTCTTAATGTCAACCGGCAACCATAACCAGTGATCATTTTATATTCTTCTTCACCCTTTTTGTACCCAAGAAACAAGTAATCACACAGCGAAGCTCTGTTTTTTTACTTGTCCTCGATGAAGATGGTATCGGCTGTTATTCTGTTGGTGGTGTTGTTCTTGACAGTGTCGTCTGGGTTGAGCCAACCGCTTGATCCTTTGTCAACAAGGAGCATTCTGTTGGAGGTGAAGGGATGGTTTGAGCAGAATCATGAGTTGAAGAGTTGGTCGGAGAGGAACCCAAATTTCTGTTCGTGGAGGGGTGTTAGTTGCGGGGTGAAGTCGTTGGAGGTGGTGGGTCTGAACATGAGCGACTCGTCCCTCGTCGGGTCGATACCGGCCTCGGTCGGGCGGCTGGTGAACCTGCTCCACCTCGATCTGTCCTCCAACTCCCTCAGCGGTCCCATTCCATCTAACCTCTCCTCCCTCTCCTCACTCCAATCTCTACTCCTCTTTTCCAACCAACTCTCCGGCCCCATCCCGGCTGAGCTCGGCTCGCTCTCTGCCCTCCGAGTCATGCGTATCGGGGACAATGCCCTCACCGGTCCCATTCCCTCCTCCTTTGGAGACCTCCTCAACCTCGAGGTTCTTGGGCTCGCCTCTTGCTCCCTCTCCGGCCCGATCCCTCCTCAACTCGGACGGCTCAGCGGCCTCCAGAATCTGATTCTCCAGCAGAATCTGATTGATGGGCCGATCCCGGCTGAGCTCGGAAACTGTTCCAGCCTCCAAATCTTCACCGCCGCTCTCAACAACCTCAACGGGACTCTTCCGCCTGAACTGGGCCGTCTCAGTAACCTCCAACTACTCAACCTGGCCAACAACACTCTCTCCGGCAACATTCCCGACCAAATTGGCCAGCTGGATCAGCTCCTTTACCTCAACCTGCTGGGGAATAAGCTCTCGGATCCGATTCCGAGGTCTCTGGCTAGTCTGGGTAGTCTTCAAAATCTCGACTTGTCGGCCAACCAGCTCACCGGAGGAATTCCTGGTGAATTAGGCAACATGGGTCAGCTCCTCCACTTGGTTTTGTCAAACAACAATCTCTCAGGCACCATTCCCACAACCATATGCTCCAACACTAGCAATTTGGAGCAACTGGTACTTTCCGACAGCAAGATTTCCGGAGAAATTCCGGCAGAGATTGGAGATTGTCGCTCCCTGAAAGAACTCGACCTGTCCAACAACACCATCAACGGCTCCATCCCGATCGAGCTCTACGGGTTGACAGACTTGACGGATCTCTTCCTCCACAACAACAGCTTATCGGGTTCCATCTCTCCGTCCATAGCCAACCTGACCAATCTTGAAGCACTTGCTCTGTACCACAACACTCTCCAAGGTCCTCTGCCCGCTGAGATCGGCATGCTCCCCAATCTTCAAATTCTCTATCTCTACGACAATAAGTTTTCCGGGAACATTCCTCCGGAGATGGGCAACTGCTCCAACCTACAAATGATTGATTTTTACGGCAACGGATTTTCAGGGGAGATTCCTGCGGCCATTGGGAGGCTGAAGAACCTGAATCTCCTCCATTTGAGGCAGAACGAGCTTGTGGGTGACATTCCCGCCGGTTTGGGCAACTGTCACCAGCTGACCATCCTCGACTTGGCCGACAACCGCCTCTCCGGTGGCATTCCGGCCACTTTCGGCTTCCTCCACTCTCTGCAGCAGCTCATGCTCTACAACAACTCACTCCAAGGTACTGTCCCTCACCAGCTAGCCAAGCTAGTTAACATCACAAGGATCAACCTCTCCAAGAACAACCTCAACGGCACCATTGCTCCACTCTGCAGCTCACACTCTCTGCTCTCTTTTGATGTCACCAACAATCAATTTGGCAATGATATTCCTCCCCAGTTGGGGAATTCCCATTCTCTACAGAGGTTGAGATTGGGGAGCAACAAATTTACAGGAAGTATCCCGTGGACGTTTGGGAAGATCAAGGAACTGTCACTGTTGGATGTGTCTAGCAATTTGATCACAGGGCCAATACCAGATGAGCTCTCCTTGTGTAAGAAACTCACCCACATTGATCTCAATGACAATCAGTTATCGGGTCCGGTGCCTTGGTGGCTGGGGGACTTGCCTTTGCTGGGAGAGCTCAAGCTCTCCTCCAACCTCCTCTCCGGTCCTCTTCCTCCCAAACTCTTCAATTGTTCCAAATTGCTTGTGCTCTCACTCAACAACAACTCACTTAATGGGTCTCTTCCAGCTCAAATTGGCAACTTGACATCTCTCTCGGTCCTCAACCTCAATCACAACCAGTTTTCAGGACCATTACCTGTGGAGATTGGTAAGCTAAGCAAGCTTTACGAGATAAGGCTGTCAGACAACAGTTTTGATGGCGAAATGCCAGTTGAGCTCGGACAGTTACACAATCTTCAGAGCATTCTTGACTTGAGCTACAACAATCTCAGCGGCCAAATCCCGCCTTCACTTGGTGAACTGTCCAAGCTTGAATCACTAGACCTTTCTCATAACAGCCTCATTGGTTCGATCCCTCCTCAAGTCAGCGCGATGAGCAGCTTGGGCAAGCTCAACCTCTCCTACAACAACCTTCAAGGCAAATTAGACAAGCAATTCTCACACTGGCCGGTTGATTCATTTTTGGGCAACAACAGGCTCTGTGGAAGTCCTCTTGGTAGCTGCAGGAATACCAAATCCGACAGGCAGCGAACCCACCTAAGCCAATCATCAGTAGTTGTGATCTCAGCGATCTCAACTCTTGCGGCCATTGCCTTGATACTAGGAGCTTCACTGATCTTGAAACGCAACAGGGGACAATTCAAGAAAGGCAAGGAGGTGAACTTCACATACTCTTCTTCCGGTTCCTCCCAAGCGCAGAGAAGGTTGCTCAAACCAGGTGTCTCAAAGCCAGACTTCAAGTGGAGTGACATAATGGAGGCCACAAACAACCTGAGCGATGAGTTTATCATTGGGTCAGGAGGGTCGGGGACGATCTACAGAGCAGACTTGCACAGTGGGGAGACGGTGGCAGTGAAGAAGATCCTGTGGAAAGACGAGTTGCTGCTGAACAAGAGCTTTGCGAGGGAGGTGAGGACGCTTGGGAGGATCAGGCACAGGCACCTGGTGAAGCTGATGGGGTACTGCTGCAATAAGGACGCTGGCTCTAACCTTCTCATCTACGAGTACATGGAGAATGGTAGCGTCTGGGACTGGCTGCACCAGCAGCCCCCAAGGACTAGCAAGACCAAGAAGTGCCTTGACTGGGAGGCCAGGCTCAATATTGCGGTGGGACTAGCTCAGGGAGTGGAGTATCTTCACTATGACTGTGTGCCCAAAATTGTTCACAGAGACATCAAGTGCAGCAATTTGCTACTGGATTCTGATCTGCAGGCACATCTCGGGGATTTCGGTCTGGCGAAGACCATTGGGGAGAATCTAGAGTCAAATACAGAATCGGGTTCTTGGTTTGCAGGCTCTTATGGATACATAGCTCCAGGTAAGAAAATTGTTATCATTCTGCTTTACTTTTGTACCTGGGAATGTTCCTAACAGAAGATTGTGATTGTTGCAGAGTACGCTTATTCATTGAAGGCGACCGAGAAGAGTGATGTTTACAGTATGGGGATAGTACTGATGGAGCTAGTGAGCGGAAGAATGCCGACAGATGGGAGCTTCGGGACGGAGGTGAGCATGGTGAGGTGGGTGGAGACACACATGGAAATGCAAGGAGGCGCGCGGGAAGAGTTGGTGGATCCGACCTTGATGCCAATCACGCCCGGAGAAGAATTTGCGGTGTTTCGGGTGCTTGAAATAGCACTGCAGTGCACCAAGACAGCACCCGCTGAGAGGCTCACATCCCGGCAAGCCTGTGATCTTCTCTTCAACGTGCTTAACCATAGGACGGTGGATACTGCAAAGACTTGGGTTGATCCCCATGTCATGTAAGTTTTTGGCCTGCGTGAAACTTAAGTCTCTCATCTAAATAAGATCAACTTGGAGCAGTCAGTATGTACGGAGTTGGGGGTTTGAACAAAACTGTCCATGCTTCTTTAAATCTTCTTCTTGCTTTTTTGAGTGTGCAGAGTAGTAGTAGTAGTAGTACTTGAAATTTGTCCTAAATGCAGCTAAGTGGTCGCTTCATTTAGATTCTATTGTATCCATTACTAATTTTATGAAGGTGTATGTATGGCAATTAAAATATTCCATACATGGGATGTTTCACACATTTGAGGATATATGGGAAACAAGTATTTATTTTCTCTTATTCAAAGGAATTGTGGCTAGGAATTATTCAATTCATTGGAATCTAAAAGAGTACCCAAAATCTTGGGTTTAGAAAATAAAAAGGTTCAGAGTAAACAAAAGATGAAGATCTTCACAGGCTTGTGCCTATTCTGAAGATGCCATAACCTTCCTTCACAATCACAGGCTTTAATCTTCGTCACCATCTGCAAAGATGTATATATATCCATCAGTATAATGAAACTCGGAATAGGCTTTACTTTTGGAAACTCAAACCGAACTTGACAAAAATTAGCAACGATAATAGAACAAACAAAATTTGAACACCCCTATTCCAAAAAACGATGAAGTCCAATCAGCTAACCAGCAGATATATACAGATGAACAGATCCAACAGCCATATAAAAAATGCCAACCCATTCATGCTGAAAACAAGACATCATGCATACAAACTACAACGACATGAAATATTTATTTTCCGCTTTTTACTTCATCTGTCTTACATTTGACTACAGTTCCAAACGTGACTAACATTATTGAGTTATCATATGATTTGCAATTGAACTAGTGCTTTTTCATTGAGTGATTAGTAGCAACAAACAAAACAAGACACAAACGAAGTGATACAGGGCAAATATAATGACTTCAATATGAACACCATTACCATGCTAGAGACCCTAACCCTTGGTTTTAGAACTATAACAGTTCCAGCAAAGTTTCATGGACTTGGTACAAGAAAACAAATGTGTCATGGTCGTTGTTAAGAAAAAAGAGGGTTAGAAACCACTGCAAAAAAATATTTTCAAATTTATACACTGTAGATTTTCAAACTAATACCCAGCCTGCCATCAGTAACATACAATACTCGAGCTTCATATAGCAAATATGAAATAAAACTTGCAGACGAGAACACAATGAGGGTGAGATGATGACTAATTAGAATGGAAAATCATGTGTACTTCAGACTTGCTTTCAATTCCCTTTTTCACGTATTTTCCTCCGAACAAACACAAGAAATAACATTACTTTGTTCTTACTCGGGATTTTCTTTGAACCAAACACCACCTGAAGAAGGTCCTGGCAGTTGAGTTCACAAGGAATTTCATGGTTGGAAAGCAAGCTCAAATGGCTATAAAATAGTATCCTCCAGGAGTACAGTTGCGAATTTAGGGAGCAAAGTAAGAAGGAAAATTTACCGTTGGGAGCCTTGGCCTTGTCTGGTCTGTCAAGAAAGGAGAGTTGTAAGGAAGCTTGCGGAGGGCAGGCAGTACATCCGAGAACACCTCCGATCACCGTCGCGCATTTTCGCTTTCCTTCCTCCTTTTGTGCTCAGCCCCCTCGCGTAACGTTCAGATTTCACTTACCAAGTCTTTTACAAAAATAAAAACCACCCAAATTCATAATTAAATATCATTTTATAAAAACGGAGTATCTTATAGCTCCTCTCTCACTAAGGATGATTAGTATTACCAATTTACTGCCAATGGAGATTATTCTCCTAAATCGCCTCTTATTGAAGTATCTGGCATTTGGGCATTAAATCTACCCCCAAAGGTACTGTTTTTCTTGTGAAGGTGCTTAAATTATCTTCTCCTTACAATAGTGTTGTAATTGTCACGTTATTGAGACTATAGTGAATTTCCATTTTGTATTATATTTAATTTATTTAATATACCTATTTATATTCAATCACTAAGGATAAGATAATTGAGAAGGAAAAGCAGAGGATGTTTGTGTGGAAAGCAAAGCATGTGGTTGTTTTCTTCGTTCATGAAAATGGCAAAGCATCTCTAATTCAATCAAGAATTGTTCCTTAACTCACCTTCTCATCCTCTTCTTCCCCTTCAATTTCATTTATTTATTTCAATTAACTAATGTGACTTTCTCACTAAAACAGTAAAACCACTCCCTCCTCAAGCCTGTATATTGTTGCTTTAATTATGAGGCAAACACAAGAAAATGCATTAAATTAACCTTACTCTCAACCAAATATTTATATTATTATTATTTCTTAATGAAAATATGTCCAAGAACTCAAGCATATATATGATGTATCTACTAAAACCAAGAGTCCATCTTCAACCCGAGTCTGTTGCGTTTGAGATGATGATCATGGCATGGGTCAAGAAGCAACGCTTGTGTCTTTAAAGGAGCCTGATGAAGCAAGACATAGTTGGGTGTTCATGGAAAGAGGCAGACTCAAGTTTCTTCTTTCTCTGATGAGTCAACAAGCTCTGATTTTTCTTCTCCATCGTCAACATGGCGCCATCTCGTTCCGACCGCTATGGCGCTGCCACCTCCGCCATGGTGCCATCTTAGACCGCCACGGCGTTCCTCCCGCCATACACGCCATGACCGCCATTTACAACACTGCCCTACAAGGACAAAGTTGGTGAGGCGGGGTATGTTGCTAGTTACACTACAAGATTTTTGCCACAAGGACAGTGCACGCGAGGCGCAGGCGAGAAGAAAAAAAACGCCGGTGGGAGATGAGGACAGCGCACGGTGCTCAGGCGATATGTCGCTGTCAATATAGGACAGTTAGTAGATAAGGACTGCGCACGCGTTTGTAAGAATACGCAGTCAAAAGATTAGAACTGCGCAACACATGTGCGCATGAAGAAGTTCATGCAGGCATTCCTAGAGGCATGCCTACATTCACTGATGCGCATGTAACATGTAAGAGTTGCGCATGTATAGATGAGCGCAATCACTGATTAAGAATTGTGCACATGTAAATGTGCGCATGTATTGTGTAAGGACTGTGCACATGTGGATAGTGCACGCGAGGCGTAGGCGAGAAGAAAAAAAACGCCAGTGGGAGATGAGGACAGCGCACGGTGCTCAGGCGATATGTCGCTGTCAATATAGGGCAGTTAGTAGATAAGAACTGCGCACGCGTTTGTAGGAATAAGATGGGCTCGGTTCATCGAGTCTTCCTCCTCTTCCAGCGTCATCGTGTCGTTGTGGGTCGCACACCACTCATCAAACAATTTCTGGACAGTGTCCTGAAAATAATAAAATTAACATTAATATGAATTTTTAAGGCTAGACAATGAAAAATAAACGACATTCTTAAAATTACTCTGTGCTTCTTCAATCCTGGGTCTGTGACGTTCGCGTGACATGCAATGTGGTTCTCTATGTTCGCCGAAACAGGTACAAGACCTTCTTCCTCCCTCTGCCTTAACAACCCCGCGAACGAGTTTTTGAATTATATTAGACCAGAGTTATGGTCTGGCTTTTTCTTGCGCAGCTCAGCCATTTCTTCCCAAAAATCCTAACAAAATACATAAATTGAATTTAGTTAAAGAATAATAACTCAAATATTTAAATAAATTTGTACGAATTCAAGAGAAATACCCGCATCAATTTTGAGTCGTAATGCTCCACGAGCCACCTCCACTGGTCCTTTTTCCCAGCCAGCTTGTATGGATACCATTACGTTCAAGCACGTTACAGTAGACAAAAACAGAGACTGTGTAGCTATGTGTTGTTTTCCCTGTATCGAGCAAGTCAAGATTTTGAGCTGATACAGTTTTCCTTAGCATGAGAGTTGTTAGTCGATATTGAATGCATCATAGCAAACACGACACGTACTGGAGAAAGGTATTTTTATAATTTAAACAAAATAATGTTAAATAATAAATATAAAAGGTAATTCAATCATTTTGAAAATTTAAAAATGACAAAAAATGGAAAAACTAACGAAGTTATTAATAGTGAGATAAAAAAATTTTGGATCACTTGCAAAATTAAAAAAAGTTTAAGTGACAATTGAGAATTAAGAATTCTAAATTTTCAGTTGTACTTAGCTGAAATTATCCCAAATACGTATAAATAAACTTTGGATGAAATTGGTTTTCAAGTTACATTGTGGTCTATTCTTATGTTTCTTATCACCCGGTGATGTTCATAAGATATTTAACAGATTAAAGATGGGAATGGGAATGGGGTGTCTGGGTTAGTGTTTGACTGTATTACATATATGGAAAACTACGCATAGCCACACCCAACTAAGGTCAAAAGACACTTACCTATCCACATCTTTCAAACTAGACATCTACTTACATTCAGAGATTGACACTTACCACCTACCGTTAAAATTTTGGATGGAATTTGTTAATTTTTGAAGTAAAAAGAAGAAAATGCTCTTGGTTGTACTTCAAATTTTCAAAACCATGCCATTGACTTCATTTTTTCCTTTCTCCTTCCCTCTCCTTCTCTCTCATCCTTCTTCGCCGGTCTTGTCTCTGACCGACTTCGTTGGTCGTCCTCGCCTCCTCACCACTGACCGAAGGCTCACCGTGGTCGTCGCTGGAGATATTCAAGTGACCGAACTCTCAAAATTGAACACACCCATTTTTCCTACTCACCTCCACAGTGGTCGAGGAGAAGGAACTGTTTGAGACTTCTTTGGTTAGCACTTATATTCTATGCTCTGATTTTTAATTAATCACAAATTAGTCCATGATTAATTGTCAAATAGATGAGGATCCATTTTTCCTTATTGTATTAGAAAATAGAGTTGCAAATATATATCCCT
>JAYMTP010003735.1:0-16353 GCA_036897365.1 Geranium brycei | reverse complement strand
GCGGCGGCGGCGGACAATAAGTGACGTCGGCGGCGGGTGGCGGAGGAGAAGGTTCCGGCGGCGGCGGAGAAGGTTCCGGCTGCGGCGGAGGGGACAGGAGCGGTTGGCATGGGTTTTCGCAAGCGGCGCACATTTCGCACGCGATTTGATCTCTGGCCGTTGATTTAATCGGCGAAGAAGATCCGACGGCGAGTATCGAAATCGAGATTATGAAAGTTGAGAGATGGGTCTTCCATGGAACCGCCATTGACGTGAAGAGTGAAATTGAGAAGGTGCGTTTAGGAAATTGGGGAACAAGAGAAAATAAGTGTGAGAAAGAAGCAAAGGTGCGTGTGAGAGTGTAAAGAGGAGTGCACTATATTATCTTCTACGCCAACATTTTTCAAAAAGCAACCAAAATTTAAAAAATAAAATTCATAATTTTTCAATTCGTGCAAAAGAATAAAAACAGCTTCGCGTCAAAACCTTTTTCCATCTATACAGCTACACTAACAGTCTAACATACACGATAACTTGTTTGTTAGTTTTTTTATTTTGGACCACATGCATTATTCGTATCCATAATTTTTTTTTAAAAAAATAACAAAATATGTATCGTGGATATGGAAGTAGGGGTGGACCGTTCTAAATGATATACGATAGTGTGATGTTGGGTCCAATAATCGTAGGAACTAGAAAATTAGATCACCCGTAACTGTTTCTTTTTATTGTGTAGCATTTACGTTGAGGTCGTGTAGGATTGCTTGGTATGTACATATCATTTATGTTAGTTATTGAAAGGAAGAAATTTTGTGGTGAGAAGGAGCATTAGTATTGATGTTGTAATCAATTAATCTAGATGATTAGTCAAGTTCTTATGATTTTATTATATATGATGCTAAATTTTCTTATTTTAAAAAATCTAATCTAGCCAGAATATGAAAAATAAATTATAATTTAATTAATTATTTGTTAAAATTCTAACCATTAGAGGAAAATGTCACTTTAGTGCCTGTAAGTATCAACCATTTTCACTTTAGTGCATATAATTTTCGTTTTAGCATGTGCAACATCTTACTATCAATTTCTTTACTTTAATAAACTCTGTTCAAATTTTAGCATATTTTGTTAGTACTTTTAGAAAATAACAAAAACTTTTAAAAGAAAATCAGATATTAAGTTGTAGTGAAATGGTCATACTTCAACCTCTCTCCATCTCTTTGTCTCTCTGTTCTGTTTCGTGAGTCTTGTGACAATATTAAGTTACAGTGAAATGGTCATATTACCCTTCTTCAACCTCTCTCCATCTCTTCGTCCCTCTGTTCTGTTTCGTGAGTCTTGTGAATGTACACAATTCATTCTCATTCTAAGTATCGCAAGAAGAACCAACAAGGCATTGCAAATCCTTAGGTTCTTCTCGGCTTCGGGCTTCGCCTGATTTGCCCATGTATAACCTCCATTTGAGGGTTTTGAACCCATAACTCCCTATCGACAGATGATTGGTGTCGAATATGAGTGCAAAATGTGTAAATTGGTTTTGAAAATATGCATTTGCCACATCAATGACGCCGCTCAAAGGTCTAAATGGGTGAAGGATGCCAATATGACAGTTAGCTAAGCCCTCCAGATCTAGTAACCTCAAACCCAATTTCCTTTTTCAAAGTCTACCTACTCGAACCAGGTTCTACTCACTGGAGTCATTTGAATTGAAGGAAGTCGAAGACCTTAAAATGGATCATGAGAGTGAGTACGATCTTAAGTAACATGGCGATACACTAAAATATCAATATGCCAATTCTATCACACAGTACTAGACAATTCTATCAAACAAACTTGTCCTACCAAATCTCACATTGCATAGAAAATAAAACAGTTGTTCCCACAATAAAAGGTGAGCATAAATCAACTTTACACAATATTATTTAATTCTACACATAATTTTATTTATCTATTTCGTGTAATTACATCAATATTTACCATGAGATACGTTGAGCTTAATTTAAATTCAAAAGTCTTCACCACGTAGAGCTCTTAAAACTTTGGAGGGAGGAAAATCAGGATCTCCTCTCATAACTCTCTCCTTCCAAATCCGAGAAGCTCTCAACAGTGCCTCCTCGGCCGTGTCCACCTGCTCCGGTCGGAACCACATCACCGGACCGCCTCCGAAATCCTCGGCATCGGCGGTCGCTCTCGTCAGAGGCTTCCTTGTATCGGCCACCTCAATTTCCGACAGCGGAGAAGCCTTCCGGTGCCTGAAGTACTCCTTGTTGTCGTCCTCTTGCTCTTCCTTGTCGGGCCACGGCGCGCCGTCTAAACCCGCGCAGCTCACTTCCTCCAATAGCTCGCTGCCACGTGCCGTTGCGTATCGGCGCTTTTGCTGCGCGTTGGGTTGCGCCGGTTGTGGGCTCACTTCGGTTCTCTCCACCGTAGGAGAAGTACGGTGGAGACTCTTTCGGCCGTCCGTTTCCTTACTACTCTTTTGCGGCCGCACGTGCTGTTCGGTTTCTTCCTGGTTAATTTGCCAAAACAGTTAGTTTAGGCTCCTCGTATTTACATCGATAATAAATATGTATTGTTGTTAGAATGTATATATATCCAGTTGAATTGAATATCTTAATGTGGTGGAATCAAAGAATTATATTTGATCTCCGCTATACTAAGAGGTTAAATTTTATAAATTATTATATATGTTAATAATAGACTCGTGACACTTTTATATATAAAAGAGAGCTTAATATCGGCTTTAATGGAGTTAACTCACACTTTAATAGAGGTCCAACCGAGATTGTGAACAATGCAGCGAGACTCAAACTTATGTCACTTTGACCCTAGCACTCGCTATAAATCCAATAGCTATATATGATAACTATATTAAATTCAAGTTTAATATAATTATAATTATATTTTTCTATTGAATTTATCCTACACTTATATTTTCATGATTCAATGAAGCACCAGTATGAATTCTTATTTTACCTATGTTTATACAACGGAATGAACCGCTATGCGAGTTTTTAATTTAATTTAATTTACACCATATGGAGTTGTTAATATCACAAAAATAGTTATCACTTGAGTAATCAGAGACAGATTAGATACTCACTTGAATGTGACCATGAAAGGTGTCGTTAGTGTCAGCGGTAGATCCACCGGCGGTCGTGGAGGCGTAAGCGACCGGCCGGAGAACAGTCGTAGCTCGATCTCCGGCGCCGGAGAGGAGATAAAGCCAATTTTGTTTGTTGGCTAGTGTAGTGGCTAATCTTGTTTGCATTTTCTTTCCTCTCGATTATTTTCTCATCGGCATGTCTAAAATAAAATCAGAGCCTTTTAAGAAAAGCGGAAGTTCTGGAGATTTCCTGACTCATCGTTTTGATGGGAGGACACGTGTAGAGGGCACAAACAGGGGGCGTCCTGTGTTTCGCTTACGTGTACACTTTTTTTCTGGAAGCTTTGAGAAAGAGCCCACATGCTCTACCATAGTCCAGAGAAGAATCGTACTCTTGTTGGGCCGGATAGGCCCAATAAAGGTTAACCCATTTGAAATCAGTAAATATATTGGTTAAACAATCTACTTCAATAATTTTATTGATTTGAGGTTCGAGTTCGACATTTACTTCAAATAGATATTTGATTTTCACTTAATCTTAACAAACAAAATATATTTTGATCAGGAAAAAAATAGAACCCAACAATGATATCAATTTTTTTTTCTATTACTCAATGTTTTGATTAACAATAACATCATCATCTCGATCATGAAATGATAAAGCGTTAAAAATAATAGCGAGACTGGGATTGGTCAGTTTGGGTTAGGGTTGTGATTTGGTGTCAAGCGAAAACAGAGCCACACGATAAGGCCATCAAAAGCATAGCCGCTTCTTCTTCTTCCATGAGCTTCCTCCCCATTGATCTCTGCAACTCCGATCGATCCAGATTCAGAGAAGCACCCATTTCATTACTGTTACTGCTGCTGCTGCTACTGTTGCTTCTGCTCTGGCTCTTCTTCTTCTTCATCTTCTCCGATCCTCCCTTTGGCAGACCCAGAAGTGCCCTCCTCTGCTTCCTGTTCCTGATCCCGCATGCATTGCACAAGGACTGTAAATGAAAATAAAAATAAACATAGCTTTGAGAATCAGCTTCTCAAAAAAATTGGTTTGTTTTAAATGATTCAGAAAAATAAGTGAATAAATAAATAAAATAGTACCCTGGGACCAGCAGGACCGCTTCTCCAGAGAGGGGTCTTTGTGGTCTGGCAAGCTGCACAGGTTTTCTTCTGTATTGTTGCTGCTTCACTGGTGAGATTCGAATCTGGGACCTGTAAAAATCGGATCTTTAGTGAAGTATCAATCTGGGGATCATGATCCGGTGAACCGATAGAGAAATTGAAACCGACCCATTGATCAAAAGCAGTGTGTATCAAAAACCCACCTCATGATTCAGATCCATGGTGATCACGAGCGACGATGATCGGGGGAAGAGTTGGTGATCTTGACCAGTTGAGAAAATGGGGGATGATGATCGAGAGTGAGTGAAGTGGTGATGGTGATGATGATCTGGGAAATGAAGATTCTGGGGAGGGAATTTAAAGAGACGGTGGTGAGAAAGGACAAGAGAGGCCAGCGAGAGAGGAACAGAGCAAAACAGGGGAAGGAAAGAGACAGAGACTGAGGGTAGGAATCGAGACACTTTATACAATCAACACATATATTTGCTCCACACTATTTTTGGCTTTGTGGCTGTACGAAACGAAACCCTAGCCCCGGTCTCTTGTCGTTTAATTGACCAATATACCCCTCTCGCTTTGAACGCACATTGACCCTTTTCATTTATGATCTCTCCATTCTCTCTCTCTCTCTGCCCACACACATATTGGGCAAATAAAGAAATTGCCACCTATTGGTAGTTTAGGAATTTGAAAATAAAATCAATTTGATCAAATGTATGGATTTAGCGAATGATAAAATCACTTAGATCAAATGTGTGGAATTAGTGGATTCAGAAGTTGTGTATGATTGAGATTTGAGTGATGGTAAAAAAAATTAGGATTATGTGATGATTCATCGTAATTAGAAAGCAATAATGTTTTGAAATGTCATAACTCTTTTTAAGGGTGCATGTATCTGGTAATTTCAAAACATTATTGGAAGTTTAATCAATTGTGGGGAATGAAAATGGATGGGAAAAAAACCCATAATAATAGATGAAATGTTTTTATTTTTTATTTTTTAAAGAAATATTTCAAGAGACAAATTATGAGGAAGTAGTTAACAAGATGGGGCTCAAAAGACAGACAAAATCCGGCCCATGAGCTTTATGCTCAATTAATTAATTATTTATTAAAAAATATTATTTTCTGTTTGGGAGAAAACCAGACAGACAAAAAGAGAGTCACTTGATTAAAAAAGAAAAAGGAGTCACTCACTATTACAAGAAGACACTAAATTAATTTCCACTTTTCATTTCATTTGGCTCTGAACAAACTCAAGAAAATTAGGGGTTTTCTTCTGCTGTATGTCCTCACTAATAATTCTCAAATGATTAATTAGTTTTTTTTTCTTTATTCCATTTGCTTTGTTTTATCATGATATTAATGATCATCCATTTCCCAATCGTCACAGTAATCAATTCATGGGTCTTTGGGCCGTCTCTTTGTTAAATGTGTGGAAATTAATTGAAAATGGTTGCAAGAAAGCTGTACACTCCTGGATTACACAATATCACGTTTACAATTCTTTTTATATGAACTGGGTTGAGTTCAACAGGAAAACGTTGTAAAGTTTCATGCTTTTCTGAATACTCATAATCTAAAAGTCTGATAAACAGGCTCTTCATTGTTAAACTATTACATTCTCAGACATATTTCTATGATCGTATCTACATGATCCATGTTAGTAATACCTTAAAATCAATCATCCAATGTAAAATCCTGGACGAGCATAATAATAATCACTCTTCATTCTGATTTCACTCTGCACTTCATCAACTTCACACTGACACAAACTTTTACTATATATTTCAAGTTTCCATAAGTTTTCCTATTTAGTTAGGTTTCCTAATTAGTCTTATATAAGTCTTATCTTGTGTAGAGATTATTATCATCATTATCATTATTATAAATTTAAGTTACTTAGATTTATTCTGTTTTCTCCCTAAAGTTAGGGTTTTATCCTTGCTTCGTTTCGCAGCACCCTTCTGCTGCACCAAAAGTATAGACTGAACCAGAATCAGAAATAAGAAGGCTCATCATAAAAGCAAACTATAATAGAAAGAAAACATTTAGAACAATCATAAAAATACATTTTTCCTTTGTTGTTCTATAATTGGGCTGCAGAGAAAGCAGCATGCCCTACTCACATTTAGAAAAATAGGAAGCAGAAAAAAGAATAACAAACCAAATGCAAAATTGCAGCAGCAGAGCGGGTTTTTAAAGTAGTTTTCAATCTCTCAGAATCATTCAAGAGCAAGTCTTCCTATTCGGTGTTAACCATACATTCAACTACCGAAGTTGAATCCACCGGGAGGAAGAGGAACTTCATTTCCTCCAAAATGTGATGCTGATTGAGAAGCATCCCCAGGAGGTAAAGGCTCATCCTCATCCTCCATCCAATACGCCTCGAGAATTTTGACTGCTTTTTCATATATTTCATTGTTATCATGGCTCTGAAGACTCTCTATCTTCTCCAATCCCTCAGCATCATCAATCAATTGAGCATAGAGATTTACATCACCAGTGTTTCCCAAAGTCTTCTCAGATTCACCAACCTTTAGGATGTTTTCAAGCCCTTCCAAGCAAACCGTTACAATTCTTGGGTCAGGACAGTTTAACAGATCACACAGTGGCTTAATGCATCCTTGGCCAACCAAGTACCTGCCCTTCCAAAGGTTAGGAATTAAAGAACAAGAAATACTACGTAAAGAAGAAAAAAATTAGGTAAAACATACTTAATCTGCTCATGGTTGCCACCAGATGTAGCATTGGAGATTGCCCATGCCGCCTCTTTCTTGATCTCGAACTCAGCATTTTGGAGCAATTGTATAAGGGGAATAACAATACCAGCCTCAAAGACAGCCTGCAAATTCAGACATTAGAAGCCTGAAGTCTCATCCCACAATAACTGTGTAACAAAAGTTTAACTCAAAGATGATTTTAATTTGCGAACCTGTATTTGATTCACATTTCCAGCTGTGATGTTGGATATAGTCCAGCATGCTTCCTTTTTTATGCTCTTCTTATGAGCATTTGCCAACAAATTCACAAGACAAGGAAGAGCTCCCTTCTCTATCATGCACTGAAAGGATGAAAAACAAGTTGTTAGAGGTCATTGACTGCAGATGCAAACTATAGCTTTTCAAAGTGTAGGAAAGATTCCAATTGACAAAATCATAAATAAATAAATCCAATATTGACTTAACATAACTACATCTAGATTCAGATAGAATGATCAATAAAATTAGATTCTCCACAAGTAGGATGTAAAGTGAATAAATTTGACCTTAACACATAAAGAACATTCTAATTCACCATGGTTAGACCTCATCTTTCAGTAACATCAATCAAAAGCAAATACGAAGGCTTGAACTTGATAGGTTCCCCCTCAATACCTTTGGATAATTCTTCAATGAATGAAATATAACGAGTAGATGTATCACATTATGGCAACAATTCTTAATCCTTCTAGTTTTTTTGATAAGCTGTAGTGATTTTTTTATTATCTTAATCCTTCTAGTGGCACTAGGCAATGGAAACCAGATCGAAAAGTGTACATAAAAACATATTATGAAATTTCAAAAGTCCTAGGTTCAATTGAACTATGCAGTTTCATAACATACATGCAACCACCACTTTTCAATGAACCGAAAACACAGCACAAACAACAATTATAGAGCCTTTAAGAACTTTGTACAAGCCCAATACACAATTATGTTGTTTTTCTTCTGAACGATAGTTAGAGAAGCTTAAGATATTCCTCAAAGAAAGAGTAGCAATACAAAACAACTTGTGATATAGAATACCTGGGTCTGCATATCATCGCCAGTAACAATATTTCCAACCGTACGAAGTGCAGGAATGAGAACCGATGGAGATGGATGCCTAAAAAGAAGATTGTGCAAAGCATTCAGTTTCACAAATAAAACATGGCGATCAATTGTACAAACATGATTCATCCATATATAAACATAAAAGGAAAAAAAACACTCACTGTAGAAGTTCAGCTAGTCTCGAGCAGACTCCTGCGTCAATAACTGCTTGAATTTTGTCATTTGTTCCATCTGAAAGGTATGACAGAGCCCAGCAAGCATCTGTAAGAACCTCTTCATCATTTGAATGAATCAAACGCTCGAGAGTAGGGAGAGCAGGCTTTGTCTGGCAATTGAATTCAAAATCTTAGTGTATTGTATTGTAAATACATAATAAAACAACACTAAGTAAATTAAGTTCTAACGGTCCAACCTGCTCAAATGAAGGTTGTGGTTTGCCTCTACAAAAGTTTGATAATGTCCAGGTTGCATTTCTCAGCATTGACAGCTTTGCATGCTCGTTGAATTGTGCCAGCAATGGAAGCAAAGCACCATGACCAAGAACAAGATCACGGCATTTGGGTGAGTCACCAGCAATGTTCCCTAAAGCCCAAACAGCCTAGGGTTCCAAAAGTACACATAAGTAATATAAGTATAGAGCATTCAATATAATAACACATACAACATTTACAGGATAACAAAATGTAGTTTTCTGCAATACACACCTGTTCACGGACATCATCAGTTGGAGAAGCCAAGAGTTTCACAAAAATTGGTACGGCTCCATGGTCAATCACAACTCTAGTGTTCTCTGATGTTCCAGAGGCAATGTTTGTAAGTGCCCAAGCTGCCTCAAACTAAAACAAGAATGGAACCATGAAGACATTAGAAAGGCCAAACAAATAACAGAAAAGTATATATTAACATGGAGCACAAGTGCCAGACCTGAAGTGGCGGGTAATCATCTCTTGCAAGAAACTCAACAAACCTAGGAACAACACCAGATTGCACTACTTCATTGATGGGGGGACTCCGCTCTGGTGAAGAGCTCAACGTAAGAGACAGCATATAACAAATATAAACAAAATCAAACAGCGAAAAAGAACTCGATCATGTAATACGAACCTATAGAAAGCAACTTGCGGAAATGGGTGGTCGCCTCAAGCTGCAAGTTCTTGTCATCGGACCAAATACCAGCTACCATAGCTGGAAGACTTTCCAGCTGCAAACAAATAAAAAACCCATTAGCTGCATAGAAAGTTGAAACTAATATACTTATATACTGAATAACCATTATAAATCTAAATCTAAATCTAAATCAGCATAGCATGGAATATGATTTCTAACTACAAATGAATAAAAAACATTAGCTGCATAGATAGTTGAAACTAGTATACTGAATGACCATTACTTATAAATCTAAATGAGCATAGATTGAATTGGAACTGGAATCACTATTTCAAATCCAAATCTACCTCACAGTTGCATGTATCAGAAATTCCAAACTGAATCGAACCAAATATAACACCAGGTAATTCAAAATTCAATCGAGCTGAGAATTGCAATCAACCACAAACCTATCTCCAATCTAACCTAATCAACAATCGCAACAGTCTACTGGAACTCGGAAGTGACAAACACAGATCAAAACTCGAACACAAAGTCATAAAATAAAAATCAACGATCGGAATCGGTACCTTCTTCTCGGAGGTCTGAGCGGTGTCGGCGGCAGGTAGCTGGTGCGCCTGAAGCCCCTCGCGCCTCTTCTTCTGCAAGCTCTCCTCGCGGCGGTTCTTGCGGATCTCCACCATGTTGTCCTCTCTCCGCCTCCGCCCTTCATCGGCGTCCACCGCCACCTTGTACCTGTTCCGGCGGACCTCCGTCTTCGCGCTCGGCCTCAGAGACATGTTCGATTCGGCTTCACTTCCACAGTTCAGAGAAGAAGCACAAACCCTAAATCAATCAATCACAGAGAATCGGAGACAGTGGAGAGCAGAGTAGAGCAACAGCAAGACAAGGGAAGAGAAGAGGGCTTTGGTGCGATCTCGTTATTATAAGGGTTTCAACCACCTGCGCTTTGTAAATTGGCCCTGTCTTTGTGTCATAATCACGATAAAACCACTCCAATTTGAATTTGAATTAACCGCAACCTGACGTGCCACGCCAGCACCACTTCACATTTTTAAAATCGGATATACGAAATAATTTGGAGATACAAATAAAATAACTATTTGAAGGAATAAAAATATTGTTTTCTATTTCTTTCCACCCGAAATAAGACAATTAGGATTGGATTAATGTACAAACATAAGTCAGATTAAGTTTTTTATTTGAGTCAAAACATGACATCATTATTCATTTGAGTAATGAACTAATGATGGTAGAAATTTGTTATTGGAATCCTTTTATGCTTGGTACCGAGACCACCAAGTTATTAATTAATATGTGTAGGGAAATTTTCAATTACCTCCCTCATATTTTAAATTATTTGTATTTAACTTTCCTCGCAAAATGATGTCGTTATGTGGAGTTTACGTAGTTTACAAATGTTTCACTTAGGTCTGACAATGTTAGTTTCTGATTATTTACATTAAGGTATGGGGTAATCATATATTTATTCCTGTAATAACTAGCTCGTTTTGCATGTTTGTTTTCTTTCTGCACCATATCATCCTCATAATAATAGATTGGTTGTTTATGATTATTTTGTATAGTAATATGTGTGTCAACAAGTTCGTCTCGAGCACTTTCTATCCTTGGTTGTACTCTATCGTCACCCCTATTTTTATTGGCATCAACTTCAAAAGAAGTAATATGATTAATATTGTCATCAAAACGCCAATCTGAACGTCGAAGCTTGTGATCAAAATTCTGTCTTAGAGGTCTCAATGCCGCCCATCAAGCCGGTATATCGGTTCTCAAGGCTCCATACTTTGATCTTCGTCAATAGTATGACCGCTTCCTATACTGATGTCAGCCCCATCAGATCATGAACGAGGCCAGGCTCTGATACCACCTGAGGCAGCGAGTCCGCATGAGTAAACGTGGTTGATAATCATCACACAAGTTTCAATTCAGAAACTTAGCACAAATTCAAAAGTTTGAAATAAAAGTAGTTTATTATAATAAAAGTTGTATCTACAATGAATACAAAAGACTCCTTAAATAGTTTTATTTTAACCTAAACCTAAATTAAAAAGGTAAAACATAAATAGCCCAAAACCTAATCCAAAAAGAAAACTAATATCAAATCTAACCCAAACCTAATCCAAAAAGGAGATTAACACTAAAACTTATTTAACTTCAAAACCTAATCAGAATAGGATATTCTAAAATATATTTAAAATTCGTAATTAATCAAAGGCTAAATTTCAAATACTTGTTTTGGCCCTTAAAAGTTGTTTTACGATCTCAAACTTATCATATTTGAAATAGCTTCGTTTGGGTCTCTTACGGGCCTTATTTTGAGCTTATATGCAAAACTTATGGTTATTTGAAGTTGAGCTGCTCATTTGGGCTTATTTATTCGATTTCCCGGGTCCATTATTCTCTTTATTCATCTTTGACCGGCCCATAAAATCCTCAAATACTCACCCCTCATCACAAATACAATCACGACAAGTTATGATGAACTAATCAATGCATAATTTCATGAAATACCTCATAAATTAGATAGAGAAAGTTATACAAATACAACACCCATGGTAATGGAGGTTTAACCCATAAGAATGAAACTCTCAAATGTGAAACCCAAAGGAAAAGTCATGAAAATACAAGATAGAGTAAAGAAATACAAAACCCAAGACCAAAAATAGTCAAATCCCATGAATCTTGACTTCAATGTCTTCATTCATGGTGTCCCTAGCTTCCTTGATGGTGGAATGGAGATGGAGGGGTCCTAGAGCCTTCAATGAAGGTAGAAAGCAAAAGGAAAGTGTTTTGGAGGTGGAGAGAGGTGGTAGATGTTAGGATTCTCCAAAATAGAGGATGGGTCACTAAAAAGGTTGAAAATTGACGTGATCCAAACTCTGCTCCGGTCCGAAACATGTCCTATATCTCGCTTTTAAATGTGATCCAGTCCAGAGCACTTCTCATATCTCTTCTCTTTTACTTCGACCAGAATTCTTTCTCTTCCACGTCGATCAAAATTCTTACTCTTCCACACGTCTCTCAAGGCATAATTTGAACAATCTGCATTCTGTAAAGTTGTTTATCTTTAATTTAAAACCATAAACTATTAATCAATTTAATAGTTCCTAACATTATATTTCACATTTGATGACATAATTATTGGTTTAGAACATGGGACATGTGATAGCTTCTTTGTCATTTTCTTACCTTTGTGAAAAAGATGAAATCCAATTGTTTTACAGAGGAAAATGAAAATGAAAATAAAACATTCATGTTCATGGATCTGATGGTGGCGGAGGTGGATACCGCAGAGGACGAACAGCATAGAACATGTTGTTCTTGTCAATCCCAACAGTGCCCTCGTCGGACAGAGCAATAAGCGCCGCCACCAGACCCGCATTCCCCGCCAGGCTCGGCTCCGTGTAGTTATAATTCCTACGCACGTCCCTGAACCCATCGTTCCCGTCGGGCCCACCCACCATCGCCCCGACAATAACATTCGGGTTCGGTCTCTTGCTGTCCCTCCACTTGTGCCCCTCTCCGCACCCAATCTTGCCCTTCCTTGTCGGGATCGACGCGCCCCTGTGGTGCACGTGGGTCGGGTACTTGTCCCCGAACCCGACCACGTAGCTCATCCCCTTCGGGTTCTGTCCCAGGATATAATTGATCTGTCTCTGCGCGAATTTCACCAGATCGTCCTTGGACCTGTACCCTGTCTTGCACTCGAAACCTGGCTGAATCGAAGCTCCGAGGTAGTCGCTGAAGAGGACGGCCAAGAAAGCCGAGTTCGCCGCGTATTGGAGACTCCCGTGGTTGTGGTTACGGCGGAGGTCGATTAACCCTCCCCTTGACCTCCCGACGGTCAGGTAGGAGCACACGGTTCGGCGAACGGTCTTGTGGTAAACGGACAGCATTTCCTCGTACGGGTAGCCGAAATTAAGGAACAGCCTCGCACGTGCGAGGAGGAGTTCCGAGCCGGCGAGCTTGTCGTTCCAGCCGAAGACCCCGGGAAAACCGGAGATACAATCGGCGCGTGACTTGTCAGTAGCGAAGTCGAGGTAGGATTGATTCCCACTCGCGTAGTAGAGCCACGCGCCTGCCCATAAAAACTCGTCCCAATAGCCCGTGGAGTTGTAGAACCTCATCGACGGGTCTTTGCCGGCGAAACACTGGCCGTCGCGGCGGTCCTTCGTGGCGAACCGGAACAGAGTCGCGGCTCCTCGGACGAGCTCCTCGGAGTAACCGACGTTGTCGGACTTGAAGACGATGGAGGCGGAGGCGAGGGCGGCGGACATTTCGGCGGCGAGGGCGGGGTAGGTGGCGTGCGTGTCGGGAGCGCGCGTGGCGGTGACGTCCTCGGGTCGGATCCAGCAGCCGTTCGGGTCGGATTCGGAGGGGGAGAGGATCTGAGAGGGGATCGAGGGCGTTGAATTGGAGGAGGAGTTGAAGGTAGTGAGGATGTAGTCGGTGCCCCACTTGATGATGTGCTTGACGTGGGCGAGCTCACCGAGGGATGCGTACTTGGGGCTGTACTCGATCACGCTCCAGCTTAGCAGCGTCATAGCGAAAGATGAAGGGAAATTGAACTTGCTGGACCCACCGCCGTCGTAGTACCCGCCGGGGTTCAGGTCTCCCAAACAGGAATCGCCTCTCCATGATATCTTGTTACGCCCACTCTTTGAAATTTTACCAGCTGCAATTTTTTTAATAAATCATTTTAAAATAGTAATTGAAATTGGGTGATTAACAGAGGTGCCCAAAAATAACCCAACCATCCAAACTGATCTTGAATCAAAAAATAATCTAATCAAATATTTATTGTTTACAATTGAATCAAACTAAAACTTTATTGGTTTGGTTATGGTTTATAAAATGAGAATCAATAAAAATAATTGAACTAAATAAAAAACCGATTAGTTTGGATACGTGATCATTTTAAGTTACTGATTCTTATTAATTTGACCTAAAAATATTGGGACAACAAAAAAACTCAAATAATAAATCAAAATCGGCCTAAAATGTGATACCTTTTTAAAAATCTGTTCAAAAAAATTCAACTAAAAATCGTTATAAATGATAAAACAATTTAAAAAGTTTGAATTTCATGAATTCGGCGCATAATAAACCGACTAAAATTAAAATAAAACTGATGTGTTTAAAATCAAATCAAACCAAATTCTATTGTATTCAACAGTTCGATTTCAATTTTTAATTTTTTTAAAATTAAATTGAACGGTTCAGTTCAAAACCAAACTAACCAATTTAAAAAACCGAACCACGTAAACAACCCTATTAATAAATAAATTCGAATTGGTATTGAAAATTGGAAACTATTTTGGGGCATTGATTTTTTATTTTATTTTTTTGAAAGCATTTTGGGGCATTGATTATGATTCCATTACTGTTGTGTATGATAATTATGTCGTCATAAATAAGTTTTTATTTTCAAAAAGTCAACATTTTGGGTATAACGTGGAAATAAAATCACCAAGAAAATAGCTTACGTTTGAATAAGTCGGCACATATATTTCATATCTCACAATTCACAGATCTGAGTCAACAACATTTCTACAAATCCAAAAATTAAATATGGGTTCATGCACTAGAAATTAATTAATTAATTAAAAAGAGAAACAGAATCAACACAAAGCGTGTGATAGAGAAAATGTACGTACATCGCTGGGCATCGAAGAAGGAGAGGGCTTGGTGGAGAGCGACGGTGTAGTTTTTGGGCGGCGGAGGCGGCGAGTGGCGGCGGCGGACAAAAACCGCCAAGAGGACGGAGACGGCGACGATGACGGCGAGAGACGTGAGGAAAATAACCATCCTGAGAGTGGCGGCGTTGAAGAGCTTCTTTTTTCTGGTGTTGTTGACGCGGTCGATGTCGGGTCTGAGGAGCCAGCCTTGCTTGACCTCATCGGACGGTGGGCGGTACGAGGATCGGTCCCAGTCGCTGTCGGTCTTCGTGTCGTCAACGACGTCGTTGTGAAGAATTATCTCCGGTTGACCGCCCCATATGTTTCTGCTAAGCATTTTGTTTGTTACACTCTTGAGTTGTTGTGACTAAGGAGCGTGTGTATATATATATTAGGATATACATTTATTTATACACACTCACGACGCGTAGTGTGAGTGACGCTGCAACTGGTTTTCTCTTTTATATTTATGGTTTTATTTATGGGGAAGAAAAATGAGTTTTTGAAATACAACTGTGAGAGGTGAATATAAGGAAATTCAGATGATTTGGGCTAGCCTGGCAGACCCATTATTATAAATCTTTATTGCTAAAATAAGAATCACTCGACTACTAAAGAACAGGTGTGATTTGTCGTTTATAAAGTTACTATGAGATACTTACTTTACAAAATAATAAATGTGAAAATATAATTGAAATAATAAAAGTCTTTGAGTTGTTCAATTTAGGTTCCAACGAAATAAATCAACCGAATTTGATACGACGAAATCAATTGATTACAATACCGCCACACAGTTTTTAATAAAAAAATTAATTTCATTTTTTCGATTTTGGAGGGAGAATGGCTTAAGCACAACTATTCTTGAGCTATTACAATTTACAACCCAACTAGTGGGTGCAGAATATGTTTCGGTTTGGTTTGATTTTAAATATGTTGGTTTTTAATTTAATTTGATTGTTTAATGAACCGAGTTTACGAAATCTTCATATTTTATATCGTTTGACTTATTATTTGAATTATCAATTTTCGGTTGGATTTTAAATTACTTACACAAGAAGAATTAGGGCAAAAATTATACTATGGCGGTTATATTGAATGTTGCAAAGGCATATGATAAACTAGAATGACCCTTCATTTTGGATATGATGAGCCGATTGGGATATAACTCACAATGGGTGGGACTTATCGCATTATATATCTTTGGTCTCATATTCCATCACAACTAGTGGTTAGATAATTTCAATACAATTTTCTATTATGTAAAAATGGATCGTATATATTGGGTGAGCCTTCATAACTAAAAGCTAAAGTTTATTAGTTGGGCTTGACTCTTCCCTTTATATATAACCATTTTAATTTCAATTCTTTGCATGTGGGATCAACTTAACATCGCTCTCTCATGCTCGTGTACGTGTGGGGCTTATTTCTTTTTTCGTGCTCGTGTACGTATGAGCATTTACTTCAACAATTCAAGAGGAATCCGACAAAGCGACCTCCCTCCTTATCTTTTCATCTTGTGTTCGGAAGG
>JAYMTP010003734.1:0-16360 GCA_036897365.1 Geranium brycei | reverse complement strand
AAAATACTAAAATCAAGATTTTATTTGCAGATTTAACAAGAAGATCATAATATTAATTATTTAATTGAGTTTTAAGATCCATCACATTGAATACTAAATAATTTTATTTAATTCTTTTATAAACATAAAATATATTTAACTTATTCAATAATTTAAAAATAAATTAATTATTATAAAAAATTATTAAATATTCTAATTATGACAAATACATATCTTAAATCAACCCCTCTTTTTTATCCGCAAAGAAATTTTTTATTACACAGGATAAAAAAACAAAGTACAACAAAAACTACAAATTATAAGATGCTCAGCCGGGGTGTTCCCTTGAGGATGAAATTATTTTAAACATAATATTGAAAAGTTGTGCTAGATATTGTTGTGACAATTAAAAATATTTGTAGAGACCTGAGTCGGAGGACAAGGATGAAACATTGACTTTAACCTCTTATTATACAATGGTTTTGAGAGGATTTAGAAATTTGGGTCAGAGTAATCATCACGATCAATGGCAAAAACAAATAGGATATTATTATTGGAACTTTTATGTAAATGATAAACAAAACTGGATGGCCAATGTAAACTCACTTGAATAGGAATGCAGAAACTGAACTACCACATATATACACTGCAACTTTGAACTCAGACAGTATTGGTCACAAAAGGCACCAACCTTCTGTAGTCCCTTCTCCTCCCCAGGCTGCAAGCATTCAGGATCCGCCCAAGTATCGCCCTCGAGTTCTGCAATCCCACCTCCCTAGCCGACGCCCCCGCCTCGCCCGACAAGCCCTGCGACGCCATGCAGATGCCGCCTCCAAATCCATATCCCGACCCCAGCGCATACTGCAACGAGCCACTCCGGACCCTGGACGAGGCCTGTGGCGCCAGCACCTTGTCGTCAACCACACTACCAAACCCGTTGTTGCTCTCAAACGACCCTCCCTCGTAAGGGTAGGAGCCGCCTCCCAGGGACCCGCAGCTCTGCAGGAGCGCCTCCAGCACGCACAGCGCCTCCCAGCTGGAGGTGCTCTCCACCAGCTGGGACACTATTGCGTACATATGCGGGCACTGGGGGGCGTCCACGGGGGTGTGCTGCAGCATGGCCTTGAGCGTGAGCAGTATCACGCGCTGGTACTCGACCGGCCCTTTCTCTAGGAGTCGCAGCAGGTGCCCAAACGCCAGGGCCGAGTGCTTCGGGAACCACACGTCGCATATCAACGGGGAGACGCGGGCGATGAGGTTTTCAATGGTTTTGACCTCGCCTTTGGAGTAAGCCTTGAAGACGGAAGCTAGTTCGTTCAGCGACTTTGCCCTGCACCAGAAGCTGATGTTGGCGGCGACGAAGCAGGCTTTCTGGTATTGTTGTTGGGGAGGAGAAGCGGGCTCGGGCTCGGTCGGTGGGTCTTTATGGAGCTGCAAGCACAGCCAGGGAAGTAAGGCGGTGATGTGCATGAGGAGTCTCGTCTCTGCATCCCCGAAAATAGAGTCGCACGTGTGCACTGTGATACGGGAGAGGACCTCGATGGAGACTCTGTGACTGACAGTTGACATGAGTCCTTTAAGGACAAGGGGCTGCACTCCTTCGAACGTAGGTAATTTCTCAGAGGGTAGCTGGTCGTAGGCTCTAGAGTCCAATCGTTGCAGGTCCGCGACTTCACCGCGTATACTAGGCTGATCCCGGGGCATGCTCGAAAAAAGCACGTTCTCTGTTGTCCTGTCGCGGAACGACAAACAGTCGATCACGCGCGAGAAGAGCTCGAGCGCCTGGCAGTAAATATGGACAAATTCTATGTGCATCAGGGCTATGCACCCCCAGAAGAGCTGAGGGTAGAGAATCACCTTATGCGGGTCCATGTTCTCTACCATGACCTGTAATGTTAAAAGAATTTCCATGATGAACCCTAACACTGGGGGCACCGGATTTCCCAGGCATCTGTGGAGGCACCTCAGGAGAGAGACACACGTATCGCTCGTGACACTAGGGCGCAATGCACGGTAAATCTGGTGTGAGCGACAGGCGAGGTGCCTTGACGTGCACTCCATAGCCCATTTGAGAGCCTCGACTCCCCACGTTTCACGAAGATCTCCTTGGAAGAAGATGGCGTCCACCATGCTCTGGACGAGGGCGGACAGAAGCGCCGCGCTTGGGAGTTGAGTTCTCACGACGGTAGGGTCCTCGTTCTCCCACATCATGCTCCCTCGCTTTGACTGGACGTACTTTATCAGGCTCACGACCTGCTGCTTGTTTTCCCCGTCGTGGTTCTCCACCTCGTAAAGCTCCAGGTGACGGCCTGCAAGCGAGTACAGCAGGTTGACGAGCAAATGCTGGCAGTGCTCGAGCATGATATCTTCCGAGCTATCCATTGAAACAAACGTGACGTGAAAGAGCAGAGGTAGATGCTCGCGGAAATCTTCATCGTTCTCGTATGCGATTTCTGCGAGCAGTATTAACGCTATATCAGCGTGTGTGAGTGAATGCTGCTGATGCCCCTTCAAGGCCAAATGGAGCTCTTTTGCGCTCACGCCATGTGTGAGGACCCCGGGATGTAACCCGTCTTCACCAGAACTTGGTGTGTCAGTGAAGTAGTCTCCGCTTTCTCGGGAAACATGGCGGCTTCTAGAACTTCCAGTTGAACTTCTGACCCCCATTAAAGGCCCTGGCATGCTTACCAATCCTGGAAGGAGCTGGCCTGACCTGCCTGCAGTTCCGGGAACAACGTTCAACTCAGAGGGCACTGGACTTAGCGGACCAGAGACATTGCGACTAGTCATGCCTGCTGTTCTCCAGCTATGGCTCCCGCTAGTATTCCTGAGAGGGCCGTCAAAGGAGCCGCGGACAAGTAAGGGCGACATGTGTGACTGGTTGTCCACAACCGAAGCCATTTGAGTCGCGCCAGGGCCTTGGGAGAATTCTAAGATGAAATTTCCTCCAATGTCACCCTTACTCGCCTCAACTGGTTCATCAACATTATCCTCTAGCATCCGCTGGGCCAATTGGTAAACCAGGTGATCAATCGTGCGCTGTGGACATATCCGCGCTAAATATAAACTTACCCGCTTCGCAACAGAGAAGTACGTAGCAAATGCACCACTTATTTCAGCAGACGCATTCGAATCACAATCTTCAATTCCCTTTGTGATCAAGAAATCTAGAACTGGACTGATGTTTCGGGGCTTGCTGGCAATCGTACTCCATAGTTTCTCAATTTCATCGGGAAACTGGTCTCCATGTCGCCACGTTACATAATACAAGCTTTTTAGTAACCTCTCACTCCAGCCCGAATCCTTGAGTTTCCAGAAATTAAGGTTTTCAATCCAGGGAGCCATGCAGGTCAAGACCTGATGCTGGGCAATTATGTCGACAGCGTCAAGTTGCCTCTGCATAATCTCCTCGCAGAGTAGCTGGCTCAGCTCGGGGTGATCTTTGGCGAGTTTGCACGAAAGCTTGTATTGGAATTGTTGGTAGGAGTCAGGAAGGTTACCAACAACAGCAGCTCTGTAGCCTCCGAAACCCTCAACACCATCATCAGCCCACGCGCGAGCAGAAAGTGTCTCGAGCATCTGAAGTGCATCGTCACGAATTTGTCTCGATGGGTCGACCACTTTGTACAGTATCAAACTTAAGAGTCTCTGGATCTCACATTTTGGTATCTCTTGCCGCATGTAGACCTCAGCTAGCACACTGAAGTAGCCATCAGCTATAGCAGCATCAGAGTAGTAGCACTGAACAAAAAATACAAAGTTTATTAGTCAGACAGAAATGAATTACTTGTACCCAATATGAAACTAAAATTTTGCATCAGAAAAAGAATGGTGGAGCAAGAATTTTGAGACAACTTAGTCACAACATTGTTTATCATACATTACATTTCGAGAGCATCCTGTAGCACTCAAGCCTCAATTTTGCAAGGTTGTGGTTTATGATGCATAATTGATACCAAATCTCAAATAATAAAAATGAATTCAAACAGCTGTTAAAAGATAGTCAAAATAGCTATTATCTTATTGCAGCTGAAAATTGCCATGCCTGAACAAAATCAATTCAAAACCAAAAAAGTAGCATCTTTGAAATAAAATATAAGGCTACAATATATGTGGATTTGAAACTAACTTTCACATATTGATTTTGTCATACTTTAGCACACTGATAATGTTAAAAAAAATATCATATAATTTACACGCAGAAGGTACTAAGATTTTTCTTTTCACTTGCAGAAATAACCACCGATAATTTATAAAACCCTTAATAATTTGAATTTGTTTCTCTGAATATGCACATCTAATAGGTCATCCATGGATATTTATGCTGGAAAAATCAAGCTATTGCGTCCGACATGCCATTATTTTTTCGAACAGGCACAACCAATAGGTTAGTCATAGGTATGACTTTGGGTTTCACATATATATCATGATGTGTTATAAAATAATTAGAGAGCAGTAATATACCTGATCAATGCACACAGGTAATAAGTCCAAGTTTGTGAGAAGAAGATTCTTTAGAGCTAATTTTGCCAAGGAAACACGATGCTGACCACCCCTATGCCTATCACAACCAACTCCTCCACGCCCACCTTCTCCAGCGTGTTTCGAATATGAGGGAGCTCTTGGATCAGCTGGTGAGTAACCAGATGGAACTCTAGGTGCTGGTTCAGTGAACAAACTATTGATCCAAGATATTATCCGGCCACTCATTTTTCGTGCATTGTCATCAAAACATGGTCCATATAATAGCGAAGCCATAGCATTCATTGAGACCCACTGGATGGACTCAATTTGTTCACTCAATTCTTTATCAAATGAAAACTTGTCGACAGAATCTTTTGACCGACTATGCTGAGTTGATTTGTAACGTTCGATATCACGCCGGTAATCACTAGCACAATCCTGCCCCCACGTACTAGTATCATCGCACCAGGAGAGAAGAAGATCAAATAGTCGCCTTCTAGTTCTGATATCAAATTTCTCTGATTTTGATTCTGCCAATTCAGGGGCTAACGATCTTAGAATGCAGGCAAGTGCATATCGTAGAGGTAGAGTCTCTTGAAAGCTCTCAGCCGGGGCTGCTAAGAGTTGTTTGGTTGTTTCTTCTATGAACTTCAGATAATGAAGATGGAAAACTGGCTTACGACCTAACAGCCCTGGCCAAATATTCTCAGCAACAATTCGATATATATTTGCAATGTGGATACGTAGTTCCTCACGGCGAACTCTTTGATTCTGCATATATCGGAGAAAAACAGTGTAAAGTGCTCTTGATTGAAACTCAGATTGCATGAAACAAAGCAATTAAAGTAACAAACAAAAAGAAGAAGAATACTCTTATTGCTGGAAAATTCCTACAGAAGTCAGGCTAAAACAACTTTTGCTCAATACAATAAACATATGGTCAGTAAACTATTGGTTCCTGGTAGTCGATCTATAAGGACATGAGCTGTTGTCATTATTTGTTGCCTCAATGTTTCTATTGTACTGCCCCAGGACCTTCCATCCTTTCTATTTCTATCTCCTAAATGACAAAATTAGCAATTACCCTGCCCACCTTCCTCATTTCAACATTTAAGAGTTCATCCCAGATTCCCAATATACTCCTATACTCGTTGGACTAAAACATCTCTTATAACATCGACTTTAACCGTGCCACTTTGGCATAGTAAATCATTCTTTAGAATTGTATACTTCCAGGATATAAGATCACTGAACCAGATAAGCAAACACTATGCATGTCTACTGCAAAAAAAATTAATGGAAATAACAACAGCAATGGACATCTCAACCTTTAATTATAAACTATACCTTCCATTTTGGTTTTCCCTCTGTTTCCAAGGAAACTTCATCAATAAAAGATGCAAGTTCGACAAACATGATTTCACATGCATCCAGATGTGAGTAGCCAAGAGCCATGGTCGCTGCATACTAAAAAAAACTAATTAGCAGCATATTCGGTATTTTCTGGAGTAAAAAAAAGTGTGTTTGTACAAAAGGAAAACAGTTAACCATAAAACAAAAGGTAGATTCAAATAGATAGTAGAAGCAACTAATTGCAATCCGTAAGTATGCACTAACCATGGAACTTCCTTACCAAACTTAACTTCAATGTTACTTTCCTTAGGGAGATTTCCAGAATGATATGATGGTTTTCCATAACATTTTGAAGGGCTATAACCATATTTCAAAAGGTTAAATACAGTGTTAGATATAACCATTTGTCCTCCTTCTCTCTCCATTTTGGTTTTGAATAGAATGGAGTCATCAACACTTCTTTAAGGGAGCGAGCCACTAGTCAAGAAGATATAATAGACATAAATGTAAGTACCTATTCAATAATTCTCCTTCAAATGATCTCTACCTTATTAAGATGTGTATGTAAGCATGACATTCCTATAGAAAAAAAATATTGAATCTCTAAATACTAATCAAACTGATCTCAATTATCAATTCAAAACTACCTTACCTCCAACCGATTTTGTAAAAGTAGGTTCCTTAAATTAACATGAAATAATTATTTTGCTAAACTTAGAAAGATCTGTCTTCTAGCATTTACTTACTATATGTGTTTCAGATCCAGATTTTAGTGAGGGGAAAATAAGATGAAAAAGATCTTTGGTTGCAGCTAGACCACCAGCTTGTCTATTATCAGGAGGACAGGAATACACGAACATTGCATACATGAGCCACTGATCCAATTTGTTGTCTGTATCCTGTGATTGATAAGCTTTTCCACCTAACTCAATAGGTGTTATATGAACAAGACGCTGCATAACCTCTAACCTGCCAATATTGACTATGTTTAGTGTTGGAATCATACACTAAACTTCATTTACAACGCTCCCTGAATATAAAATTATGTGATGTAAATGCATAAAGATGAAACTTCACTTACTGTGCTCCCTGAATAGAACTTGGGCAAAGCTGAGCAGCATATTTGACAAGTTCACTGAGACACCGAGCCCATCTATTCTTATCAGGGCTGTCAGATATTATAGACTGAATTGTAACATCAGGAGGGACTGCATCATATTCTCGTCTCAAATCAAATGGGCGGGCAGAGTCAGAATAGCAGCTTTGAACAATGTCATCCTGCAAAGTAGAACAATTTGAACTTAAAATTGATGATAAAAAACACTCACATGATTGCACCAGTTGAGGACACAAATGCAAGCAAAGACAAATAAAAAATATCGTACCCCATGTTCTTCCAGGACATCAATTATGAATATTGGTTCAGCTTCATATTTGAAGCTAGAAACTGGTGTTTTTTGCATTGTTAGGTCTCGAATATCGTTCCTTAAAGCACGAACACAGCGTAATAACTCCAATGCTGTATGCCTAATCTGGCTATCCACTGAGCTAAGGAAGATGAGACCAACTGCATCAATCTCTGATGCACGAAACTCAATCAAATCTGCTGGCTGATGGAAAGAAGGCTTTTTTGGTTTCTCATTCACCAGCACCAACTGCTTTGACTTTTCAGCATCATATTCTAGTTTATCATCAATCAGACAAGCTCTCCAAGAACACATAAGTTCCAACAGGCGTCCTAAAGACGTTTGAATGAGCAGAGGGAATTCATCAGGAAGCCGTAGGACGAAGTTAGCCATTCCTCTCATAACTGCAAATCGACGATAGGGGTGATATCTAACAATCCGGTTCAGTACCTGCACTGCTTCCTCACGGACCCCTGGATCGATACTTATGCCATGCTGAGGTATTATTTCCGTGATTTTATCACTTCGTCCAACTTCATCTATCAGATATGGTATGCACTTCATCACTGACCGGAATAGATGCCCTTGAGCCTTTTCCTTTGTCACGGCATCTAAAGTATCACATAACTGAACAACTTTAATCTGAATGTATTATATTAAGGTAGCATACAGGAAAGACAAATACAGAGCATCGCATATATAGTTTGTCAGTTTGGGCTCATATTTCCAACTGCCTGAAATCCATTATGATGGGGCAAGGCTTACAAATATATATGAGGGATGACTGTAAGAATTGGTTTTTTAGTATCCCAAGTTTGCAAGGAGTTACTTTATACTATGTTTACTGCAAAAACTTACCATGAACTTACCTTTTTTGCAGTCATAATTTTGATGGAAAATGGGTAATTTTAGTCGCGGGAAATGCACGTGACACCCTCATATTTTCAAAATGACATTTATGCCCTTACAATTAAAAATTAGAAGATTAAAAAGGGAAGTGCAGCATCGTCAGCACGAATTCCCGCTTCTATCGGCGTCCGTGGGAATGACTATCCAATGCCAGCCAGGTCTGCGAAGCTCTCGCACGCCGGAGCAGGGCTCAGGATTTCATTGGCGAATAAGGGACCACATGTCAATTTGGAGCAACAGAACCATGCCAAATCCATCAATTTCACCGGCAAGCTCGGTCATTATTGATATTTAAGGTGCCTTTTCGACTTTAACGGTGCAAGAAAAGGTAAGCTCGCGGTAAGTTTTTGCAATAATTGTAGTATACAGCAACTCCTTGCAAGAAAAAAAAGGGATGCTAGCCAATTTTTGCAATTATCTCTATATATAAATCACAACAGTCCACACACATACGCTTCATTTGTTTCCTGTAAAATATGTTCACTAGAAAACAATTTCTATGGTAACCATTTTCCTGAACAAGTCTTTAACATAGTCCAGGCAACCACACCCACCTCTTCATGTGTATCTTCAAGTTTCTCGTAAAGACAACACAATCTCTGATTCCACTTCTCAAGTTATAAGATTCACGAGAAAAAGTAAAAGTTGCGACCAAGGCTTAGTTTGATTACTTTTCAGTTTCTCGAAAGATAAAGGAAACTTAGATAGCACTCTCCTAAAATGCTATTTTCCAATAAACAACCAGAGGCTTTAGTGAGAACATTGAAGTATAGTGACCAATAATGCTATCAACCTTGTTTATTGCTCAAGTAACTCCTCATTGATCAAAATGTGTATATTCATTACAAAAAACTGAAATGAAATTAAAATAAAACACAGGCACACACAATAATAGAAACAGCAGATCTTTATCAAGGAAAACCATCATTAGCCTTTTGATCTTATGTGAGCCGATATATTTGGATAATACCGAATCCATGAAAATTGAAAAATAATTACCTATGTTGGTTTTTGAAGAAGTAAGAAGAGCTTGAGAATAGTTCCTATGGCATGCCCTCAGAATTGATTCAATTGCAGCCTTCACTTTTGGAATGTAATGGCTAATATCATGACCTGCTTAACCAACAGAACTTAGAATATCATTTACTCAATAAGTTCATGGAGAAAAAGAAATATAGGTTAAAGGGTTAAGGTTACATTGCCTAGCTATATATCACCTTTAAATATTTCCAGGCCAACATGCTGGCTTGAAGGTGACATGGCAATGGCAAGTAAAGCACGGAGGCCAATAACCTTTGCTTCACTGGGACTGTCTTGCTTCAGCAATTCCAATATCATGTGGTTCATGGCAAAATCAAGATTATGTTCAGCTATGGTAACACAAAACTCAACAAGCTTATCATGTTGGACATCCTGTGTAAGCATTCCTTTCCTGAGAATTGTTAGGAGTTGAGCGGTTACACTGTCTAAGCAATCCCATATTCGATTTGGGGCCTGGCTACCAGAATGAACGCTCAAGTAAAATCTCAAAACACGAAGAAGGCAGTCCAGAGCCATGAAGCGATGGTTCTTGTCCTGCAAGATCAAACCAACTATGTAATGACAGAGTGGGAAACAGAATACATACTATACAAACAAGTTAGCAGAACATAATAGGGCAATATTAAATTAAATCACTCACTCTTAGAAGCTTGTAGAGTTGTTCCATGTGAGGGCTCAAGTTCTGGTGGAATATTTGAGGATCCCCGAGACAGAGAAGAAGAGTTACCAAAGGATAGCCAATCTAACACAAAAGTCATGTTTATGAGAGAGTATACAATAAGAGAAACTAAAGTATGGGGCCTACCCAGGGACTGGAGGCGGGGCCTAGTAAGGATATAAGTTGAAACCTTGAATTTTTAAGATTTTGATACTGCTGCCGTCACTCGAACCCTGACCCCATCAAGGCCAAGGATAAAAGCACTTGACCACTTAGCCAAGTAAGCTTTGCTGAAAACATGATTTTCATTTCCACTATTTTTGCAGATACTATATTGAGAAATAAAAAACACCCACGCCACAGCTTAAAACATAAACCAAGAACCCCCTTATCTTAACTGAAAACTAATTAATCATCAGTTAACTAACCATCAGAGTCCTCAACCAGTATGCATGACTTGGCTTTAAACTCTCAAATGTATTTTACCCATATTTGGAAAGTTAAAAGAATTCAATCATTATTTCTCAACTCCAGGAAGACAAAAGCACCTAAATATCAGTTTTCTAACATAGTGAAAGCAACAAAAACTTCATAAGAGCAACTTACAGCTATATGTTTGCTCTGTTTGTCCATCCAATGCGTGAGTTGCATTCTTATTCGCCCCACAGCTTCATACCACAAAAACAGTGCTTGATCCACCCCTGAAGGAGGCCAGTGGCTTTTACCACCATCTGCAAGTGGTGCTAGGATGTTTGAAAGCATACTACAAAGTGCATGGTGAAGTTCACTTTTGCGTTTATGCGGTGCACGGTTAAGAGGGTTTCCTTTTGCCAGGAAGGAGGCAGACGCATTCAGTCCACCCTCAGTCTTAACCTGACATTTAGCAAACTGTTATACTCTAGTCTTGATACATTTTTTCCTGTAAAGAACTGAATCATAAACTTACCCAGAGTTTCAGATAGCGCATCCCATTAATGACACTGAGTGTTTCACTTCGAGCACTACTAGTGTCAATCCGGCGAGTATTAATTTCCATGAAAAAGCGCTCGGTAACAGAACTAAACCTGTGAAACAAAAAGGAGAAGCATTTAAGGTTTACAAAAAAGGTATGGAACATTGCAGTGTACTCTCATGTCATCTTCTCAGGGATTTATCAACTAACTATTAATGTAAGCACTCAACTTAAAACCTATTCCGCTAAATCCTAATTGACAGCATTTACTCTCCCCATTGGTTGCTGAAAAAGTTATTTGTTTGAGCATCTTTTTTGGTAAGTGGATCGTTAACTACTAGGATCAACTGCTACATTTGGATTGGCTTGCATACATCCACAGCTCTGATTTATAGTAATCCAGCACTGAGCATGCAAGACAACTTGAAGCACATTTTGATGCAAACAATATGAGAAGAAAACCCAGCATATTCAGAAATGAACACAAGAGTATAAGATACAACAAAGGTGGATGCAATTCGGTTGCCCTTGTCTTTCTACGTAAGCAACACAATTTTCTCAAGCCTATTACCCTTCGTGGCTTTACAGTTTTCTCCCCCTACTCCTGAGACCCTGACTTCTCAAACACACAAAGAAACTACATGTTTTCCCTAGTTCAACAAATCCTGAAAATTAAACCAAGCCATTTTTTGTATCTTCTACCTACTCAAACACTCTAATAGATGAATAACTAAAATGTTTTTTCTTCTTTTGGTGGGATTTCCTGTTTTCTAATGTACCCAAGCCATTCGGCCAGTTCAATGAGTTGCAGTTGCAACCAATTAGGCCTGATTGTCGGGTAAGCTGTAGTCTGGAATGGTAAATGCTAAAAATAAAATTGCTCTTCAGGAGGGCATTGAATTTTTCCTGTAGTCCATGAGTAGTTTAGTAATTAAATATGACTACTGAGGACTGGCAAACAACTAAAGCTGATTAATTAGAGGTTAAAGAATTATTATTTACATAAAGTTGTTCTCTATGTGTGCCAAAATGAACCAGCACCCATAAAATAAATAACCACAGGCCACAGAATCAATCCTTCACAAACATGGAGCTTGACAAAGGGATAGATCATTAAGAAATACCCAAATTAAACTCAATGGAACTGATACTGCCGTAGTTTTGCATAATATTCAATCAAAATTACCAAGTCCAAGCATCATTAGATGGGAATTTTATTACCTGATCCAGGATAAGGCACCCAAGAGTTGAGCAACTAGATCCAGGAGGAGTCCCCGCAAATCAACCAATGAAGGATATTCAACCTGGCTGACAACCCTGTGATGACAATATATGAGGTCACACGAGGAATAATGAGAAAATGTGTCAACAAGGTTTGAACAACGTATAGATTCTCAGTCTCTGCATTACTTGGTCAGGCAAATCATGCTAACTAAAGTCGTGAAGTTAACAAATAATTAATAGCTGTGCATTCTAATAAGAACTGTCATTCCATAGGGCATTGTTCTCCAGTAGATGTTAAACCAAGCCTTCTCAAGCACAATACCGGTGTATGTGAATTGTGAACAATAACGAAGGGAGACAAGAATTCTTCTAAATGCATGGATCGACATTAATTGTCTGAGCACCAAGTTATGAATCATAATTGCAAGACCTCCTTCCTCAAAAAGATGCATTTCAATATCTGTCCAGGGTTAATTATTTTTTCATAACTAAATCACAATATTCTTACTTAAATGAAGTACATATAGCATCAGGCCAAACTTCATAGATGGCAATAGACATCACAGAGGTTGATAACAATGTTTGATTATATTATTTAGCTAATGTAAATCACAAGTTGCGAGAGAAAATATAATTCAATTTTAGAATTAAGAGAACTGAAACCCTTTAATTGCACATTACCTGTCAGCGTTGATTAGCCAGTCAAAAACAAAATTTTCAAGCCCAGACCAAAGCTTCTCTGCAATGAACACAAATTTATTTAATTTGGACACCATAAACAAAAAGCACTAGAAAATAAACATAATGATACAGTGAACAAACCAGTAAGCCCCTCTTGTGGACAGCACTCCACGAAGCGAATACATGCTGAGCAAAAAATACACTCCACTGCAAGCTGATACAAAAATTAATATATTATTAAGCATACAAATAATAATTCCAAATCAGAGTTCATATAATCACTAAAACCAAAAGCATATTATTAGTTGCATTCCTAATACTTAGATATAACCACTAAGTGGAAGAGTAGGTTAGTATCAATTTCTTAACAGCTTATTAACCTCTTTTTTAATTGTGATTCTACAACAATATAAAACCAAGCCACACACTGAGATTATTACCTAAAATGGTCTCTATGTTAAATGCTAAGGCTACCAGAGAACATGTCGTAAAAGACACCATAAATGATGAAGAACTTTGAGTGTGCTACTATGAATTAGAATGCTACACAAGTATGAGAGACCTTTCTTTGGAAGGTAGATACATCATTTGCACCCTTTGGTGATTCACTGCAGGAAAAGAATAAAAATCTATTATGAAAAAGCAATAACTCAGAGTTTTGAATCATTTTTATAAATCTAAGATAACTGCTTTAAATAATGTGTTAGAAGGTCAATTAGGAAGTATATTATAAGAATTAGGACAATCATATTAATTTTCTCTTTCCTTTTTAATATAGTCACTAGTCAACTATCAATTAGTAGGCCATCTTACTTACTAAGTATCATTATGAATATTATAATTCCTCGTATATTTCAAGAGAACGAAACAAACACGCCTAAGTAGTAGTAAGACCACAAGAACAACAATTTAATTAGAGAAAGATATCAAGTCTCTCATTCATGTCTGTTACCAAAATCTGTAATGAAAGTCTCAATGGTCTATAACTATAGCTATCTAAATCAATCAAAAAAGAGTGATGACAACACACCACAAACAAAAAATCATTCTTCAAGAAGCAAAAGGACTTTTGCATCTCTGTCAAGACATAACAAGAACCAGTAGCACCCAGATTTGTCTGGTATGAACCAGAAGTGCTAGCTACACATGTACCAGAATCTGTATAGTACCATAATGTATAGCTAATACAAATGCCGTTAGTAAAGGTAAAAGTTACTTAAGGTGGTTAAGAAACACTAGAGCTACAGAGGAATCCAAACTCATTAACGACCTTTCTCTCCATCGAAGAAGAGCTTCCAAGAGCGGCACAGGTGTATGTCTAGCAACCATAGCTAAGGAGTCAAGAACTTGCTCATAGGCAGGATCAGATGGTCGAAGGTATTGTCCATCCTGCAAATTGCCATGAAACGGGATTAAAAATCATGAGATCAATGAATACCAATTCATATTACTACTACCTGAATCAACTGGTTGACAAAATCCTAAACACATGCCTTATTTAATGACTGGTATAAATTCCATATGAGCTAAGCAATAACACTTTTTTCACCATATCACAAATTTCCCACATGGGACCGTAGAATGGCTATAAAACAGTAAGGTTAACTTGGGAACTACCGTAAAGAACAGAGCAAGGTTTCTGGGGAGCTGCATGATTTGTACAACTTGAAATGGGAAATTAACTTAGTAGCACAAAATGCAGAGAGGAATAAGAGAATACACGTCTCTAACAAACTTAAAACAATTCAAACCCAATGCAATTGGCAAGGAAAAATGTTGTAAAAATCCCCGACTTGCCCGATTAATCCTCCATAATTCTCGATTAATCCTTTAATCCGATTAATCACCAACTAATCCCTGATTAGTCCCTAGAAGGCCCTCGCCGCCGGACTAGCGCCTAACGGTTTTTACAACACTGACAAGGAACACTAAAGCATGCCTCAAGAAGATCCTAAAACACCTATTCAGCAAAAAAAAATTATCATTAACTGTCAATACAAACAGTATGTGAATCATACAGAACCAGTCAGCCACCTCTCTACCAAATGTTGAGGTATCAATTCGTTAACACAATCGGCAATGACATCATAATTTACTCCAACACGCACTCTATATCATGCCAACTCCAAAATCAAATTTGAATGGTCACTTCCCAAATGCATTGGTAAAACAAGCACAGCATGAATACACGAATCACACACAATTCCAATAACCATTCCACCAAGCCCCAAGATATCAAAATTCCACACCAACTGACACCATTTCCTATGCAAAATCAATGTTCAGGTGCTGAGGTGCGAATTCGAAGCCAATGGTGGAGAACCAAAGGTTCAGGCAAAAAAAGGAGCGGTGTGGACCATAAACAGACACATTCACCAAAATGTGCGAAAAATCATGATCGACCTGAGCTTGGGCGGTTTCGATGCGGCGGCGAGCGAGAGGAAGGAAACGTTGCAGCAAGGCGTTGACGATGAGCTTCGCGGCGCTTCCGGCCTTCATCTTCACCAACCTACAGAACAATGATCGCTCCGATCTCAGCTTCCATTGACGTCGCCGTCTGGAAAATCAGCAACAGCTCTTCGCTAAATCAGTGGTTCCGTTCAAAGAAGAAGACGACGGACGAGGCTCGGTGCCGACGTGAGAATCGGATCCGAGCCATCTTTTTTTGGTAATGGAAAAAGCGCCAACGACGACGTTTTGGCTATTTGAAAGGGCTGTGTTAACCGGTACTGGCCAGGAGTTTATCGACCGGACCGCTCACTCATGCTCATTCAAATACTCGACCAGAAATTATATGTTTGTCTAATGCTGTAAACGAGCCGAGTCCTTAACGTGCTCGTCGAACTCAATTCGTTAAATATCCGGTTCGGTTAGTTGTAATAATCAAGCTCAAGAGTGGGTTCATTTAATAAACGAACCGAGCTCGAGTCTAGTTCTTTAAGGCTCGATAGATTGGCTTGTTAATATTTAATTAGTATATGTATATTTTAATCAATATTTATAATAAAATTAGACGAGCTGACTCATTTAATAATTAATAGATTATATATTTATTTATTAATGAATATTTGTGTTGAAAATTAATCCAACCGACTCGAGCTTGAGTTTATCCATTTTATTTCGAACCGAGCTCGAATTTAGTTGCATAAGTTCGTTCGAGACCGAGCAGAGTTCAAGCCAAACACTTCTTTCACGAGCCGAACTGAGCCTTATCAAATAAAAACTCGATCTATCTCGTTTATACCCATGTATTTGTCTTTAATTTTTGGAGAATTATAATTGTACATTTTAAACGATTTAAAATGATCAATCACAATATTCCATATTCATTTTTTTCTTATTATATAGTTAAAGTAGAGGATTAATTTACAATTCTAATTAGTAATTTCTTTTAATTGATATGAATATATATAAATCATGGCGCGATCGTGTCGAATTCATTGATATCCTTCTCATATTTGTTGGATTGAGATATCAAATTTTCGATGGGTTCGAAATATTTTGTTCCTTAAATGAATTCAATCCGGTTTCATGATTCATATCTCCTACTTTGGTGTATCGAGAATACTAAATTTAAAATTAGCCGAATTCGATCTTAAGATTTAGCTCGTTTAATAAACGAGCTGAGCTCGAGTCTGTTCCTTTAAAACTCGTTAGTATTTAATTAATTATATATTTGTATTAATATAATAT
>JAYMTP010003733.1:0-16363 GCA_036897365.1 Geranium brycei | reverse complement strand
TTCATGATCGCAGTCGGAAATCGCAATCGCAATCTCAATTCAAGCCATGACTCGGCACTGAGCTTCTCTTCGTCTTCTTCAACCTGGCGTAAACGGCGTGAAAATGTGGACTGAGCAGTTGCAGAGAGAAAGGAACAAGGAGAAAGAGAAGTGTAATTAGCTTTCCTGATGTGGAGATTAATTTAAAAAATAATTAAATGTTTAAACGTTAAAAACTTTATTAAGTAGCAACGAGCACTTACGAATTTGGATAGGACAAGTAAGTATCGGTGGGGATCACATGGGCCTCGTGTGGGCCTCGCATTCTGGCCCTACCGGGCCCACCATTCAGTGTGTGTGAGTGTGGGTCTCTACTTGCGTGCTTTTAATCATCAAAATCCAGGACGACACCAACGAAAAGATACGACGGCGTTTAGAGTGTTGTTAGGGGAAGGGAATAAATAGGAATAATATTAAACAAAAAACAAAAGATAAAAGAATCAGAAGCAGAACCATGTGAAGAATAAATTAATCATAAATAGCAGTGGGGAGAATTAATATTATTTCATGGTACAGTGAATTTAATACTGTATGTTAATGGTATATAGGTAGGCCTGGGAAATTCTTGTCATTATTGCCATAAATGAATAAATATTTTAATCACTTGTTGGAGTTTGATTAGTAAAATATTCGGTTTAAATTTATTAAATTGAGTTTGAATCAAAATTAGTGAGTTAAATATTGAATTCATTTAATAAGTGAGTCAGGCTCGAATCTAACTTATGAACACTTGATGAGCTTGCAAGCCGAACGACAGTAAAACTTCTTCTAAATAGATGTCGAAAATATTGGAGGAAGTCTATACACAATCTCCTCTCGATTATGATCACCCCCTAAACTCAATTTATCGATTGAAAAAAAGCTCTAAACGGGATCAAACAAGCTCGAGACGCATGATATTTGAAGTTTAGTGATAAGATAATTGACTTTAGTTTCGTTTATTGCCTTCTTCGTCAAAAAGGCCAATCGTGGTTACATCATTCATCTATTATATGTGGATGGGATGATCATCACTCAGGATGATAATTTGGGTATTTCTGATTTTAAACGTCATCTTAACCAACATTTTGAGAAGAAAGATTTAGGTACTCTCACTTATTTTCTTTGATTTTTTTATTAGATTTCTATATCTATAGAATATATGGAAAGTTAAAAAATCCAATAATATGATACAAAAATTGAAAAAAAATCATTTTTTTATTTTAGGATGATAGAAAATAGAAAATATTCTTTGTTCTATTGAAAAAGTACAAAAATGAAGAAATTAATAAACAAATTAATACACGAGATAAATAGAATAAAAGATAAGAAGAGACGCCCCCCCCCCCAATTGGAAATCTCAGTATTAGACGGGTATCACTTGTCACAATCCAAATATGCATCTAATCTTATCTCTCAAACTTGTTCGTTAGACTATAAAATTTGCCTCCACTTCAATTGAGGCCATTGAGAAACTCATCCCTGCTGATAGCAAGCTTTTTCAAGATATCACTCTCTATCATCGACTTGTTGGTAGTCTTGTCTACCTGATTGTTATACGCCTGAACATTGCCTATGATGTTTATATCCTTGGACAGTTTATGTGTGCGTCATGGTCTGCACATTACGAAGTCGTTCTTTGGATTATGCGATATGTTCGGGGTACTATGTCTGAAGATTTTCATTTATTCAGTAAGCCGCCTATGGTGCTACATCCCTACTTAGATGTTGATTGGACTAATGACCCTGATGTTCGACACTCTACTATAGACTATTGTTTCTACCTTAGCGACTCTTATCTCTTGGATAAGTAAGAAAAAGACGATTGTTGCCCGCTCTAGCACGAAGACCGAATATCGAGCTTTTGTCGATACCACATCTGAGCTATTATGATTACGTTGATCACTGCATGATATGTGCATTATTTATAAATTTAATATATTATTATTCATTGTGATTTATCATATTTAATACTAATTAAAACTTTCAATAAATTTTGGTATTAAAAATTAATTGAACTGAATCTAGTCGAGTCGAACAATTGCAAATTGAGACTTATTTATACCTAATCGCAAGTGTAACACGCAACGGCTATACCGCTATAGAAGCGAGCGATGTCACGCTAGTAAGAAATGGACGATACTGTAATCTCAAAGTTTTGGGCTTTTCCATTTAGGCCCACTGAGTTGTGTTGAGATCGGAAAGATGTGACGTGTGGAAGAGATACACTTGATTTCGGCCCGTTTTGTTGTCGTTTTGTTCGTCTCAGGATGTTGTCCGAATACGAAAATATAAAGCGAATCTCCTAGTTTGGTTCTCGAGAGCGACGCATTGACTTCATAAGATATATAGCTCATGAAAAAGAAAATACATTGCATCGAACTATACGCCGTCGTTTTACGGCAATCACTGACATCAATCCACTAGCAGACTAGCTGGCTCTCTGTTCCACTCTTCTCCTTTCCATAAATACAAGAATAAAAAAAAAACAAACGCAACGGTCATATTTCAACGGTCTCTTGTACCCGAAGCCCTCTTTAATTTTTACTATTAACCGCGATAAGTAAATTAAATTCACAACAGTGGTCCCCACTCAGCAATCGGACGGTGAGAACCCAACGAGGCCGTTGCGGAGATCGAAACCGACACGTATCCCCTGCTGCTGCACGTTACCGACGATAGACAGTCCCGAGGCGGTCGGCGCGAACGCGAAGCAGAACGTCCCCTCCGAGTCGACCGGTATCAGGTAATTACTAGCCGGTAACGACAGTTCGTTCCCGCCCCCGAACCGAAACGACACCGTCGGGACCTCCACGCTGCTCCTAGACGACAGGTCGTAGCACGTGTCGAACAGAGCCACCCCAGCCGTCAACGCCAAGTGCCTCGTCCCCCTGAGAAACGCGTCGCGGAGGGAGTTGTAAACGTCGGTCTGTAGCCGCGTCACCGCCGTGCCGGAGTCGATTATGATCCCGCCGTTTCCGGACCGGTCTAGCCGGAACGATGACTCGGAGACCGGGAGCTCCTCGCCGCCGACGGAGACTCCGGCGAGGTCGAGGTAGTAGAAAGTGTCGGCCTCGGGGTTCCGGATCAACGGAGCCGTGACGGCGTTGATCGGGAGAGCCGAGCCGAACTCAAGAGTCGAAGCCGAGTCGGAGTCGCGGTCGACGAGGCAGTACGAAAACGACGTCGCGTTGAGCTGGGAAGGGAAAGACAACGAGCCGCCGCCGAGCCCGAGCAAGCCAGCCGCGCCGATGAACAGCCCCTCGTTGTTGTGCCCGCACCCGATCGCTATGTCTTGAACCTGAGTTGACCCTACGGTGATCGTCTCCGTAACGAACTCGCCGACGGTGTAGGACCCGTCCCCGTAGGAGACCTCGTAGAGGCACGTGTCGTTCCGGCACTCGGACACGTCGAGGGACCTGCACCTCCGGGTCCCACACGAGAGCGGGGAGTAGGTTGATGACGTGGCGGGCTCGAAGATCGGGTCGGCCTGGGTGTAGCAGTCGGCGCAGGGTGCGCACTGCACCCAGCTGACGTCACTCCCCGTGTCCACCACCATGTACGCCGGACTCGGCGGCCGGCCGATCGAGACCCGCGAGAAGTACTCTCCGCTCCCCTGGCTCGTCCCCGAGACCACCGGGCCCACCAGCTTCTCCGACCGGGCCAGGCCCACCCGGCCAATACGGCCCGCCAGGGACTCGGCCCGGGCCGAGTCGCGCTCGAGCCGGGACAGAACCACGGATCTGTAACTGTAATTACCATAACCGGCCTCGCCCACCCCGTGAACCGAAACGCGCGAGTGCAGCTCCAACCCCGCCGAAACGGCGTCGTTTTCGTTTTCCGACCGCTCCCTTTTGGGGGCGATTGAGAACACGGTGCGGGTCTTGGCGAGCGCCGACGACACGTCGAGCGACGTCGTTTTGGGGGTTTCGTTGGGGAGGACTCGAGAGTGGACCAGTACAGAGAAAATGGAGATTGTGAGGAGAGTGGTGAAGAGAGGACCCATTTTTGTTATGAGGGAGGTGAAGAGTGTGAGAGATTTTATAATAAAAATGGGTTTGGGGGCAGTATTTAAGCGCACATCATGTCAATCTTGTGGGAGAGAACAAAGGCAAAAAAGTGGGGGAGGGAAGCTTTGAGTGTGGGAGACAAAAGTGTAGGGTGGGTCCTCAAAAAAAGCAACAACAAAGTAAAATAAAACATTTGGGACTTTAGATTTTGTGTTCATGTTTTGGTGTTGCACCATCTTTGCATGTTTGGTTTTTTTTTAATCCGCGTATGATTGAAGGAGACATGGTTGGTATTGAATTGAGTCATGGCATACTGTAATTAATCAGTCAACCAGTGTCGTGGTCTTGTTTACTGAACTAGTCGAGTTTTAGACCAAATACCTAATGTTATGATTCTCGAATGAATTATAACAAAAAACTGTATAACAAAATTGGTGCATTAATAAGTTAAGTTTGTTCAATGATTTGTTATGACAAATTTAGAAGTTGCGATCTCGGAATGAATTTTATGTTTTACAGGTTTCTTATTTTATTTATTATGTTTCATGTCTATTTTTTGACTCAAAAATAGTAGTAGACATGGTTAGCATTGAATCAGATCATTAAATATTATAATTGATCAGTCCAGTGGTCTTGTTTACTAGTCAATGAGTCGCATTATGGAGCCAAAGTGCTCACTATGAGGGTATAGGGGCAGAGATGATCCCGGTCCAACAATAATATGCTACGTTTTTCGAATGAACTGTTACGAAAAAGTTGTACTGCAAAATTGGCGCATTAATGTGTTATGTATGTGAATGATTTGTCACAACAAGTTTAGAAGTTATAATTTTGGAATGAATTTGTATACAGAGAATATAGAGAGGGGTTGAAAAAGAGGGAGGGGTAAAGTCGTTATTTCACATTTTATGTTGCAGAATATCTTCACTTTGTTGGGTCATTGTTTTTTTTATCTTAAAATCCTAGCTACTATTTATAAGCTCGAAGGCTAATCCCCGATCTAGACCTAAGTTCAAAATTTTTAAATCTAATCTCTCACGAAAAAGTTGACAAACTCGAATCCTGATCACTGATCAGGAGAAAAGCACACGTTAATGTAGCTTCTTTTTGTTAGATGAATATAAAAGAGAATGGAATTATATGATTAGCTGTAGACGCATTTGGAGAAAGGCTTCGAGTGGTTTTGAGCGTGGTGGCTGTGCAATTATGCTACTGTTTTTGCTTTTATACACCATGTGTTGAATCATTGACTTAAAATGCACTTTTGATTAGAGCTCATTAATGTCATCGGGATTTACTACATTTTAATTAATGCAAATTCATAATAACCTAGGAAATTAAAATGGTAATGGTATTAAAAGCTATTTTCGAAAAAGTCAATGTAATCAATTCAAGCGTGAGTGAGTTAGTAAGTAATTGAACACAAATCACTATAAACTATATTATATATAGGAGTAGAACATAATCAAATCGAATCTTAATTTAATAGAGTTCGACTCGACCCGTGAGAAGTATATAATTTATTAAATATTAACAAGTCAACTCAAGCTCGACTCGATTCAGTTCATCTAATTTTGTTATAAATATTTAATATTCTCTAAAATATATAATTGATCAAATATTAGATAAGCTGACTCACGAGTGTATCGAGCCTAAAAAAATCACTCTCGAGCTCAACTTATTTATCAACGAGCTCAATATTGAGATCGAATTTAACTCGTGCTCAATTATAAAAAATATGAACTGAATATTTAACGATCCGAACTCGAGCGACTCATTTACTGCCCTAGTCACATACCAAGAGATTAAAGAACACATGTAATTAAATTAGTTTATATAAATATCTTATAAACTATAAATTGGGCATGGTCCATTTGTTGGTCAGATCTATACATCTTGAGTCTTAGGCAGGCCCAAACCTAAATTGCCCTGAAACAAAGACTATTATTTTCTATAAAAAATCGATAAAAAGAGGTTACCTGAAAATCAAGGTTGTAGATGTCACACGACGCTATAATGGTGGACAAGGCCTTTCGGGGCCATGGCGGGGCCATCTCGAGGTCATTGCGGAGCCATGACGGATTTCCATTTTTGTACTTTTAATTTTCTTAATATAAATTAATTTGCATATGCAATAAAAAATACATATTATACTACAAGTTATAATATTTTCAACTTTAAAAAAAAAAATTAATTAGTTTGGACAAAATCGACCAAAATTAATCTAAAATTAGTACAAAACCGACTCAAAATCGGTTCAAAACTGCTAAATCGCCACGGCGTTGCGCCCGTGTGGCTTTCGGGGCCATGGGGCCGCCATGGCGGTCATGGCGCCGCCATTTAGAACCCTGCTGAAAATTGTCGAAGAAAAACCAACCAGAGATCTCCACGTCAGCAATCCCGACAAATCGGAATCTAAACAGCAAACTCCACTTCCGGCGCCACACGCTCCGACACTGGCGCGTGTAAATGTACAATCCACCCGGACCGGCCCAAACCCGAGCCCAACTGCACGGCCCAATAGCATCGCCTCTTTTTAATCCAACAGTCGCAGAAATCGACACAGTCCACACAAAGTCTCTCTCTCTCGCTCTTCTCTTTCGTCGATTTGGTTCAGCGTCAACGACCGAGTCGACTCAGTCGCTGAGTTGACACTGAACCGGTCATAGAGCACTGACTCGCCACCAACATCACCACCTAGGTCTCGGCTTCTCTGTTCATCTCCAGTAGCTTTGAAAGAGAAGGACGAGCCATGGCCTCGCTTGTTCAGGTAATTTCGATTCCGCGATAAATCAGTTCTTCGTCTTGTTCTGGTTCTGGTTCCGAGATTGAGTTTGATTTTGTTTTCTCTGGCGATTTAGGGTTTTAGCAAGTCGCTCGCCTTGACGGTGCTCTCCGAGATCGGAGACAAGACTTTCTTCGCAGCTGCGGTCAGTCAACGATTGGAATTTAATTGTTTATCATGATTTATTGTTAGTTTAATAAGTGGATTTGCTCTGAACTTTCGATTTCAAATTTTCAATCAAGTAATTGCGTAGTTTATGGAATTAGTTATTAACCTGAGCTAGATTTGTTTGTATATGGCGAAAATAAGCTACAAACTAATTTGGTGGTTTAGATTTTAGCAATAACAGTATTGATGATGCTTATGTTGAATGGTATTTTTGGATATAAAATTGGTTAGGTGAAAGTTTGGCTTTTGGGCTACACTAACAATAGAATAATATTTGGGTATGGGTATCCTGAAGATCTGCTAATTGTCTTTTGGTAATTGAATATATCCTAAATATATATTAAATTTAAAGTTTGTAGGTGGAATAATTATCAACTGGAGTAAAGTTTGTGCTTTGAAGTTTGGGTTCAGTTCAAGGATACCCACTCGGGCATGGAATTGATTCTTCTATGTAGTTCTATTTTTTCATGATTGGATCTATTGGTGAAATCATCTGGATTTGCCGTGGCCTTCCATATTTGTTTTTCGTGTTAGTTCTTAAAAGCATATCCTTGTACTTTCAGTAAGGTCTCCACTATTATTCTGTCTTCAGCAGCCGGAGTACATTAGCAAAAAATATACAAGACTATCACACGATGCCATGTTTCTTTGGTTGTTATATCCCTTCGTATTATCTTCGTATGCTGCTACGTTTGAATTGGCTTATCTTAACCATTGACTTTTATATCTAAAAATAACTTTGTTGTGGATCATATTCCTAATGGAAGTATTACTTTTCCATTGGCTTTACCTGATAATATGATGCTTGTTTTAAGATTCTGGCAATGCGACACCCAAGGAGGCTTGTCCTAGCAGGCTGTCTATCGGCACTAGTTGTAAGTGTCTTCCGTGCATCTTTCTTGTTTGTAAGTTCGATGCCGTTTTCTCTCTTTATGTGGCATGAATTTTTTGGGATCATTTGCCAATTTCAGGTGATGACTATACTGTCAGTTATTGTCGGCTGGGCTGCTCCAAATTTGGTAAGTACTGTTTTTGCTATTTGTATTGCTAGACCAGTTTATATATATATTTCCTTACCAAGTAAGCTTATTAAGACAAATTTGAGTGCAAAACAAGCTTCCCTTATGTATCACGACTCATGGGATGACAAAATTATGTGCACCTCTTCATTGACAACAACAGATAGGTTGACCTATAGTATGGAAACTCACGAGCATGTACACAAAGTGAATATATAAATTCTAAAAATCTAACAGGATATAGGCTTTTAATTACAAAATACACATGAAAGACACCTTTCAATTTGATGATGATGTCGTTTGGCATTCCTATGCACTGGTATCATGTGTTAATTTTATCTTAGACAGACACTTTTCCAAGCCGTGTTGTGACGATTAATTATCATTTCTCAAATGATCATATCATGTACCAAAGTAAATTTCTAAAGACTGATTTTGAATATATTCTTACTCTTAATTTTTTTGTCCTGTTGTGGCCTTGAAAATAATGCAGATCTCTCGTAAATGGACTCACCACATAACTACGGTGTTGTTCTTTGGGTTTGGACTGTGGTCTCTGTGGGATGTATTTACCGATGGAGGGTAATTTTCTATTTGTCTCCTCTTCTCTATCGCAACTCTTACGTTCACTGTGTGTAGCATTATGTTTGTGTGCTTGATTTTGATCCCGTTTCACTTTACAGGGATGATGACGAACTGGCAGAAGTTGAAAAGGAATTGGTTGGTTTTTCCCCGTTTGATGACATTCTTTTTATCTTGAATTTTTGTGGACTTTCTCCTCAATCCATTTTGCTGGCGTGTGCAGGATGATGACTGGAAGAAGGCTAACGGAAAAGGCAAAGAGGGTAGCATGGTATGTCACATTTGAATGTAAACCTTTTGGATTTCGCATTTAGGGTGTCGAGCTGTGTTTGATCGGGAGATGCCATCATGTCTTTTGGAGAAATTTAGGATCCTCTAGCAAGTTTCATTTGTGTCCTTAGATAAACTACCATCTATACAGCCATAGAGGAACACTTGATATTTGTCCTTATGAAATATTTATCCGTCTATTTTTTTTTGTGCTCCTCCAGGTTGATGACGAAACGAAAAAGCAAAGGCGGTCATTTTTCTTACAGTTCTTCTCGCCCATCTTCTTGAAGGTCCATATTTATCCGACGGTATCGAATACCAATTTATCGATCCCTACATTACCTAACATCTATATCTTTATTCTGCAGGCATTCTCCATCAACTTTTTCGGTGAATGGGGTGACAAGAGCCAGGTAAGATTCGCCATGATACATCATATGTCGGTCTTGGCATTTCACTTTCTTGCGCTGACCATAACTACCCTTGCAGTTGGCTACCATTGGCTTGGCAGCAGACAATAACCCATTTGGCGTGGTTCTTGGTGGAATTTTGTAAGTTATATACCCATATCTCTCTCTTTTGATTTGATGTGAGTGCCAGAACTTAATGTACTTGTACTATACTCAGTGTTCTAAAAATCAGGCCGGGTGGGGATTTTTAGAACACCGGCCCGATTTTACCTAATTGGGCGGATCAAGTAGGCTAGGCAAATTAGGTGGACCTGACGGGTTTAGGCGGCGGAGTTAAGCTATTTTTTTTCAAAATTAATTTTTTAAACAAATAATAATATAAAATGCCAAAATTAAAATAATTTATACTAATAGATACATTTGTTGGTACTTGTAATGTTTTTGAAGGATATGAATGCAAAAAATATTAAAATTTATACTTTTATATCCTAAATATTCATAATAATTATCTTTATGTATTATAAATCATATTTTAATTGTGTATATATAATAAGTTTTTAATAAAATTAAAAAAATAGAGTAATTCAAATCCGATTAGTCCCGGAGCCCCTATACGCCCGACTAGCGCCTAGCGATTTTTAGAACCTTGACTATACTACACGTTTCTACCTATTTCTAATTGTGTTATGTTCTTTCAGAGGACAAGCATTGTGTACAACTGCTGCTGTAATTGGGGGGAAGAGCTTGGCATCTCAAATATCCGAGAAAATCGTAATGACTATAACTCAATTTCACTTCTCTAATATTGCTGTCACAGGTCATTATTCATACAACCATGTTAAGCAATAGCTGGAACACTAAACTTGTCAAATTCTGTTGCAGGTCGGTCTCTCTGGTGGAGTCCTTTTCATTATTTTCGGAATCCAATCCTTCCTTTCACCGGTGGAGTAATGAATCTCCATTTAAAAAAGGTCAGTAGGTCTCTTATGATTGATTCACATTACATAGTTTAGCAGATATACATATTAGATTGGCGTCGCCTGAAATAATTGGTGTCTCATTTTTTTTCTCGAAGGAAAATTCACTTCATGTATCTATAGGTTTATTTGAGAAGTAGCTTTTATGCTGTTGTCACAATGTCTATACAAATGGTTGATATATTTATGCTGTTGTCACATGCCAATTGCTCTCTACATCCAAGATTTGCCTGTATACATACATAAACAAATGTTTGATATATTTATGCTGCTGTTGCATGCCAATTTCTCTCTACATCCAAATGGTTGGTATATTTATGCTGTTGTCACATGCCAATTCCTCTCTACATCCAAGATTTGCACGCGCGCCCGCACACACACGATTTATTTATATATATACACATGATTTATTTATGCTGCTGCCACATGCCAATTTCTCCTTACTTCCAAGCTTTGCACATACACATAGTTACATACATAGACACATAATTGATATATTTATGCTGTTCTCACATCATCACATGTCATTTTCTCTCTACATTCAAGCTTTACATTTACATAAATACACGAATGTTCGATATATTCACATACAGCGCTAACTCGGACTTATTGTTGTTTGTCGTCAGGCAGTGGAAGCTGGTTTAGAAATCAACGAAATGATCTGAAAACTGTCTCGAGAACCATGTTGTGATGTTGGAATCTCCAGCGATGATTGATTGTTGATTTTACTAATTCTATACAATGACACTTGTTTGGATCTTGCCATAGGAAAATTCAGATGAAACATTTATTGCTATTTAATTTGTTATATGGCAAGTTTGCCACACTTTTAGAGATATAGGCTTTGTTCTGATTTAATCCTCTAAATGACCCATAAAGGTGGAGAATTTTATCCAAACCAGCCCTTAGTCTCTTTATTTTTGACATTATACATGAGTTTGAGCTTTTAGGTAGACTAAAATTTAACATGATATCAAAACTTATTCGAGTCAACATTTGTTTTTATTTTTAAATTCAAACATTGAGAGTGCAGATTAATTTTGAAAAATATATTGGATTGTTTATTCTAACTTGAATTTCCATACTTGATGGGGACTCGATATTTCTAACCCGAACGGAATGGGGTCACAAAACCAACCTTCACTCCCATCATCGTAGAGATCAAATATCAGTATTGTAGAAAGAGCTAAGAAATAATTAGGGATTAAAGAAAAAAAAACCAGATTAAAAGTTAATTATAAATTATAGAATATGGGAGATTGAGTTCAAATTGTCAAAGAGAGTGTGGTTACTTTTAATTATCAGTCACACAATACATGACTACCAATGTTTTTGTTCTTACACATGTTTACCCAAATAATTTTTTTACGAACATGGAGATACAAAAATGGATGGAAAATTGAGTTACGTCCAAAATATGTCCGTTACTCACCTTTTCATTTCCCAAAATGCCCTTACTCACATTTTTCCTCCCCAAACTACCCTTACTCACCTCACCCACATTAACTAGGATGAATTGCTCCAAATAATGCTCTTACTGACTTCAATTTATTTTACTTCAATATCTCAAAAATTATTCTAGGTTACTTCCTTTCTAGATTATTTGTGTATATCTTGAAAAAAAACACAAACATGTTATGATAAAATCATTTTTTTTGCATATCTTGAAAGGTTCAAAATAGATCTATAATTACAACATAATTATAAAAGGTTCAAAAGACATACCTATATTATATCATGGACAAGCTAATTATGGAAGTTTCAAATTCCAACAAAAACTCAATTTTACGTTCATTTTTGTATCTCCATGTCCGTAAAAAAATTATTTGAGTAAGTATGTGTAAGAAAAAAAACATTGGATAGTCATGTGTTTGTAACTGATAGTTAAAGGTAATCATCTACAATTACCCCTTTAAAAAATATATTAAAATTTTCACTCAACTTGAATTTTAAGTAGATCAGAGTATAACGTCATCAAATTTATTGGTTTTTCAATCGTTAATATTTAATTCAGGAACTTGATATTTCCAACTCAACTAGAGCGGGAGTGAGATAACAAAACCGACCCCCTATTCCCATCACTGTAGAGATCAAAACACCTTAAATCCAACAAAAACCTAATATCTCCATCTGGCATGGATGGAAATGAAAATCACAAAACCCGCCCTGATTCAGAAATCCCAGAAAAATTAAGCAGTGGAGTCTATATTAACAACTTTTACTGTATATGAACTGCCACAAACCATCCTCCAGTCTTCAAATTGACCACAATATGAGACCAAAAGACTCTGAGTAACAAACAACTCCTACATACATAACATAGCCACAACTGACCAGTGACTCACAAACACACAAGCACAGGTGACTTGTTGTGCATACTATCTACCATGTTTCAGCAGCAAATCCAGCGGTCTCAGCACCCTCCGCTCGCGGGCTCGATCGAGCTCAGCAGCCCGTTGCCCCGCAGCTGCGTGCAGTGCTCCTCAGCGTCGGCCTGTGCGCATACGATCACCACCGCCAATCCGTTGGTGTGCGCTTCCTGCATTATGTTGACCGCGTTGTCTACGGTCATCCCGGTGATGACCTTCATCAGCACCTGCACGACGTACTCGCGCTTGTTGTAGTTGTCGTTGTGCAGCATCACGCGGTAGGGCGGAGACGTCTTCCTCGATTTCCTGAAAAAATTTCGATAGTACCAAAATTAAAACTCGATGTGATAGTTGAAAGAGAAATGCATCAGTTATAAGAATATCAGCTACATACTATGGTGATTTCTAGCCTCTCGTTTTTTTATCAGCAATACTGCCAGTGCGGGATTGAAACCAACAACTTGAGAGAAAATAATTCCTTGTACTCGTTTTTTTATCAGCAATACCGCTAGTGCAGAGATTGAAACCAGCGACCTGATGCTTATTACATGAGGTCTGCCACTTCACCACCAACCTTTGGTTTCTAGTCTCTCATTATAGTAACGACTACTTAACGGCCAAATAATTTAAACATGAACTTCCTCACGGTTTCTTGATATCAAATGTGAAGCTGAGAACGTGACTCGGCGTTTCTAGTTCAGAAAACGCTCAACTAATGTATATTTACAATACACGATTACATTTCACATCTTCATTTACATGGTATTGGTATGTAATTATAAAAATTCATGTCTCTCACAATCTACTTAGAAACAATCCGTTTATTTGAGTTATATTATGTGTAATGTTTCTATGAAAGATCCAAATGAAAGAGTAAACTGAAACCGTCCTTCATTACCTCACATCAAAGTCCGACTGGCGGCCAGGAGTTGTTTTCTCGACTGGCTTGTCCAACACGCCTCCTCCTTTACCCGGCGCTGTTGCAGATACAACAAAGGGAACGGCCCGACCTCTAGGGAACAGTCCTTTATAGTAGTATTTGCCTCCTGATAGTGTAAAATATCAGGAAACCGAAATCAGCAATGCCAAGTGAATTGCACTATCATGCAAACAATCGAATACTGCAATTATGGATGATTACACAATCAACTAAAACAAGAGACGTGAAATCATCAAATGCAAGAGTCTGTTCAAGAACATATCGAAACTCATCATTTCCTCGTGTGACTGAAATGTAGCTGAACATGGTGCAATGGGATCGAACAAACTGTTTTTGAGAGTCCAAGGACTCGATTGAACTGAAATATACATAAATAATGACATAAATCATACACAAGCATGTAACCGAGAAACTGCAGTGGCGTTACAGTTGCAGTATCACACAATTGAGCTACAACAAGCTGAATTAACCTTATCTTCCTTCACCCATTGCTCATGATACGCAAATCAAATTCAAATCCCATAATTTGAACCAAAACACAAGCTCAAGCAACAGAATCACACAAACAAGACCCACAATTTTGTGTATATCCCAATAAACCCTATTGCCAGAGACAATGAATTCAAACTAAAATACAGTAAAATTTTCATTGTTCTTCTTGTTCAACTGAAAATGAAAATGAAATTTTCCCGGAAAATTTGTGCCTAAAAGAAAAACCACTGTTGGGTCCAGAAAAATTCCCAATTCGAAATTGATATAGCTTAGCCACTCAAACAACACCCAATTAAACAAAAAATTCAAATTTAAGATCGAACCAGCCTCAATTCATGAAACCCATCAAATCGAAGAACACAAAATCTAGAAATTTACAAGCTACAGAGAACGAAATTGAGCGAGCGAGAACTAGAAGAAGACGAACCTACTGTGGGATTGAAAATTTGATTAGGCGTGAGAGCGATTCTTCCACAAACCGCAGTCTCCATTACCTCTCTCTCGCTCTCGCTCCACCCACAAGCTCAGTCACAGCCTCTCAAAGGCACAGTCTCTGAAACGAAAATGGCGTTTTCGTGAAATCGAGTTTTGGGTTTATTTTCTGCGTCATGGTTGAGATAAATAAATGAAAAAATGGAAAATAAAACCAGTGGTTTTTATTTTATTTTTCTTATCATGATAAATGAATAAATAAACAGAAACTGGTGGTTTTTAGGAGGGAACAGGTGGAAGGTTGATATACGAAGACACGTCGTTTTAATTCTCTAAAAATATCTAAGGTGCCCATTTCTGATTCTAGTTTAAATAATAATGTCAAATGATCAAATATTTTGAACTCGACGGGATTATAAAATTTGTTTCGTTGTGACTTTTAAAATGAAAATATTTCTAACATGACCGACACCAGTATTTTGATTTGATATTATTTATGCATATGAAATAATTAAGATACCGTTAACATGATGTTCCGCCATTATTTTTGCCTTCTACTGGCTTTGGCAAATATTTAAATCACTGTAGGTGATTCTTATGTAGTTATAGGGATAGAGAAGTAGAGGTGAAAAGAAAAAAAAGATTAAGAATCTCTTTTTGAAAATTTAAAAGATAAATAGGATCACACTTTTAAAAGTCAGCCGTAAGTAGGTAACAAATGTATCAAATGAACTGTAACTACGTGAGATTATGGGCTTTAAGCCCAAATCAACGAATTTAATATACTTCAATTCAAAAAGTTCAACAAATATAGACGATAGACACGATGAAAAAAGTAAAATAATTAAATAATTAAACCTGCCAAAGTAGTAAAATAATTAAATTTTGCCCTATCTTGATGTATATAGGAACAATTAACAGCTTCCTCCTGACACCTGAGCGTATTAAAATTCTCAACTACCAAAGCAGATGTACCACCTGACCGTATTAATGGACTATTGGTTAATTGATATATCCTTATTGAAATAATGATATTCTAATTTTGTTTTCCATTGTTCAATTTTATCATTAAATGAATGTTCTTTAGTTTGCTATTTTATGCTATTTTACATACTAGGGTGGGGCACCGCGCACCTTTGAGAACACGCCCAACGACTATTTAGAGAGAAATAACACGACACATACACAATGACACACGTTAGGACACAAACGCAATACACAAGCGCAATTGGAACGCATCATACCGATATGTAATATAATGCATAAACATAGAATATATCATCGAAAAATCAATAACAAATGACGATATACATCTAGCAGTGTGGGGTATCACACTCAACAATACGTAAAAGAAACGCCACACCCTTAAAAACTACTAAACAGTCGTGCTAAACGTGTATACTATACACACGTAAATAATATACAAATTTCATATAAAATGAAAACATAGGCCGCTCTAGACAACATAATTACATGACGCTAAAAAAATTAATAAAAAATAAAGCAATGAATGCACTCTATATTTGGAATGAAAAATCACACACATTGTTTGGTATCATACATTAATATTAATATTGAGTATGCCATAATTACATTTCAAAGTCTCACATTTAAGACTAGCTAACTTCAATATAATTACATGACAATAAAAGAATTTATAGAAAAATAAAAAAGAAAACAATTGCTTACTTACGACCTCAAATCCCTAAAATGCTAATTACAATACATCCCATGAAAATCAATGTTAATACTTACGTGAATAAATAATGATATTTTCTTAAATATTTACGTGACGGTAAAAGAAATTAATAAATCAATCAATCTCTTACATTTGCTCTCAAATTACATTCCTCGACGCATAAGCTGTTCTAAGACACTTATCGGTCAAACG
>JAYMTP010003732.1:0-16366 GCA_036897365.1 Geranium brycei | reverse complement strand
ATTGAAACTCTGGAACCCCGAGGACTCCATCGAGGGTCAAATTAAATTATGCATGATCTCCGTCAACATATGTTATTCATCTTTTATTTTATCAAATTTTTTTACCATTGTTTTATTTGCACACTCTATATATAATTAATTCTCAACATTCAATTTTTGTCAAAGTTTTTGATTATACATGTTTAAATTCGTCTAATTTAACTTATAAATTGAGTTTAACTGAAAAATCGAAAACCAACTTGTTTCAATCATATAAAATTGGAGAACCGAGATTTCAAGTTTGGTTCCAATTATTAAATAATCGAACAGTCATGTCCGGTCCGATTTGGGAACCTTACCCATTTTGTACTATAAAAGATACTCACAAAAAACGTTTTTTTTATAAAAAAAATTACGAACTTCTCTAAATCAACGTCCATCGTTCCATTTTGTTGTCAATTTCTAATTTCACCAACATTTTCATTAAATCACATTTAATCCGACTGTCTTAAATGGATCAGGGACCACAATTGACAGTCAGATCGAAATCAAACGAATCGTGCGGTGGAGACACAGCCGAGGCAAAATCAATAAAATGGTGAGTATGTACCATAAGATTCTGAACCTTGTTCGTCTTTTTTTGCAGAAACAAAAAAAATTTCTGGTGATTTGAACAAGAGAGAAAGAGCAGCTGAGGCTGAGCCGAGGAAGAAGCTGAGATTCACAGCCATGATCGATGACCCATTGAATCTGTAGCTGTTTCAGGAGTAGGAGAAAGGAGAGAGGTGAAAAAAGTGTTCATCTGGGTGTGTGTGTGTGTTTGGGTTCATTTCTGGTGAAATCTCAGTGAGGGCAAAAAATGGGGATCGCTTCGGAGGAGGCGGTGATTGAGTTCAAGGCATTGATGGACCAAGGTCTGTTGCTTTCTTGTTGTGTGTTGAATTCGAAAGTTTCGATTTTTATCTGTTTCCTTTTGATGGGTTGGGTTTGATTTCTAATTTTTGGGGATTTGGGGCTTTAATGACAGTTGAGGAGCCGCTGAAGAGAACGTTCCAGGTTCGCATTTGGCCCTTTATTTCCTTTCTGGGTCTTTATGGTCTTTGGCTGATCTGTTGTTCTCTAAGAGGTTGGGATCTTTGTCTCTAGTTATTCCAGAATCAAGGACATTACTGTGTACAGTGACAAGAGCTTAGCAGAGAAACTAGAAATTGTAAATGTTTTTATGTTTATGAAACTGTGTACAAAACATTGTGTTATGTTGAGGTCAATTTATGTATGAATGTAACTCTGATTGCCCTTTTTTGTAGAATGATCATAGAATGGCAAGTATTGGGTATAAGGTCATTTTTGCTTTGTCTTCATACATATTTAGTACATGCTGGTTTCGTTTTAGGTTGATAAATCCGCTTCATTCGATATTCTTCAGTTTTAGTGGGATAGTTTCGTACCTCTATGAAGGTATCTTTTAGAACTAAGTTATGTATATACGCCTGTATGTGCCTAACTGTTATTTCTCGAGTCGCAGAATGTCCATCAAGGGTATCTATCTGAAACTTTAGTGCGGTTTCTGAAAGCTAGAGATTGGAATGTTCCCAAAGCTCATAAAATGGTTAGCTGTGGTTCTTTTAAATGGCATTTTGAACCTTTTTTTTTTATCTTTGTAGTGGTATGTCTCGCATATGTTGGTTCTTATGAAATGGTGATACTTATAATTTTTCAGTTGGTGGATTGCCTAAACTGGAGGGTACAAAACCAGATCGACAATATATTAGCGGTAAGATCATTCTGTCCTTTTTAGATTGCCTTTATGCATAAGTTAAGTACTTGATGATTTTCTACCAGTTTAGCAATAATATTTCTTAGATCCTTCTACTTCTTCAAACAAAAGTTGGTGTCTAAAGTTTCCTGTTAGAAATGCGTGTTAAGTCAATGTTCAGGTTTTGAATTTCATTTGTTCCTTTCTTTCCAGACGGTTTTGAAGTTTAGAACTAATCCTGAAATTTTGATTCTGTTTCTGGATTCAGAAACCCATCATTCCTACTGATTTGTATAGAGGGGTACGTGATTCACAACTTATAGGGCTCTCTGGATACTCAAAAGAGGTATCGTCCTTTGTTCAATGTTACGCTGTATAGCGATTGCCTTATACATATTGCTCCGTATGATGCAGTAAAATAATTGCAGTATTCGTTTTATTGATTTCTTCGGCTCTCTTACTGATTCTTGTTCTTTTTGTTTCTGACAGGGCCTTCCTGTATTTGCTATAGGTGTGGGTCACAGCACATTCGATAAAGCATCAGTAAGTGTAATGCTGAAAATCCCTCTTACACTATCAAAATGAATCCCAAGGGAGAAGCTTGCTCTGACGTTTGATCTCAATATCTGTTGGATTCAAACAATTTGTTCTTGAATAGCGAAAGCATTCTTTCTGCTCATGATGCAACATATTTTTCTTTATTATAGGTCCATTACTATATTCAGTCACATATACAAATCAATGAGTACCGGGATCGTGTGGTTTTGGTAAGCATCATAGCGTGGATATTCTTTGTTTACCTTGCCACTGATTTGACCTTAAAAGTTTTTCCTAGCCTTCTGTGTCGAAGAAGCATGGGAGACCTATTACTACATGCGTGAAAGTTTTGGATTTAACTGGATTGAAGCTGTCAGCGCTTAGTCAAATAAAGGTAGCACCTGGTGTTCGCCATACTTATATTGGACCGTCTGCTTGTCTTCTTATCATTGATGTCTTTCCCTTTAATCTTTTGGCTAAATTTTGTTTAGACGTGTGCAACCTTTTATATAAACAATGTGCCCGTTTTATTAGGTAGCAAAGATTCCTAATTTACTCAGATACTTGGAGTTGGAAGGTTTACAGCAACTGATACCTATAAATTACTCCAAGCCTTAGGCCAAGATTCAGCAATAGTGTGTTGCTTCTTGAAGAGAAACTAAAAGAAGTTGATATAAAATGAGGAACACAATTATAGGCAAAAGACTTAATTGTCAAGCTCTCATAGACTTCCAAAATGGGCAATATGAATACAGCAATCTGAGATCTGATTTACATTAGCTAAGTATAAAAGAAATTTCATATTAAGTATCACTTCCGTTATGCCAGACTCATACTTGTCATGAAAAACTCAAAATACAAACACAATTTGCTTACCTTGGAAATGATAAGAAATAGATGATGTACCACTTGGTGAAAAGTAGAGTTGCGACTTATTTGAAGTCTAAAATTTTGAGTTGGTTTCAAGCTTGCGTTTTGCTATCAAGAATATGTGATTTTCTTTACTTTCATGTTATACTAAGTAAATTGTATATTATGTGTTTAACTTACTCCAACCCAAAAATTTAAGCTATTAGGTGGAAGGTTCAACTAGTATACAAGTGGTCACTAAATCCACATTCTATGAGTATTAGACACTTCAACTCTAGACCAAGAATATATGAATGAGGAGGAAACACAAACGGGTCAGAGACCCATTACCAAACCAATCTCTAATATCACATTAAACTGATTCTGACCCAAAAGTTTAAGCTATTATGTGGACCCAACTAATATATCATGTGGTCACTAAATCCACATTCTTTAAATGTTGGATGCTTAAGCATCATAATTTTTTTGTTAATTTACATTCAAGATTATGAAATCTATGTATGCTATGTTGCTGTTGCAGTTACTGACAGCTATATCCAGCATTGATGATCTGAACTACCCTGAGAAGACTAATACATACTACATCGTAAATGCCCCATACGTATTTTCAACTTGTTGGAAGGTTAGCCTCCAAAGTGCGCCTTTTTAAATTTTATTTAATTCACAGTGTAATGTTATTTTTTTTAATGCACTGGCTCATATTGATACAAGCCCCTACTGATAATTTGTTAACCGTTACTTGTTTCAATATTTCTGTTTATTATTTACCTGTCGAGTAATGTATCTGTTCCCATTTGCAAAATAGTGTTCAGTGTAGAGTTGGCTTTCTTGGCATTTCTTGGTGTTGGGTTTAACATGCCAAATATTACTAGGTTGTCAAGCCCCTTCTGCAGGAGAGGACAAAGAAGAAAGTTCAGGTGTTGCCAGGATGTGGACGAGATGAACTATTGAAGGTAGGGTTCGTATTAATACATTGCCTTATATTAGAATTGTAACATTATTAGTTTTATCCTCATTATTCGAAGAACTATTCACTTCATCCTCCTAAGTATGTGCCTCTTTCTTCATTATACTGAAAAGTCACTACACTTTTAAGAGTATACGCAAGAAATATTAAGTTTATGTTGTTTTACATTTTTTGGGTGGGGGTGGGGGACAATTATGTAAGACAAGTACCAACGGAAGAATGCGGTTCCATATAAATTGTATCTACGAAGGGATCCAAGTGCTAATTGATCGGTACTAGTTCTACTGAGTATTCTAATTTGTTTGGCTGATTGACTTGTGCAGATAATGGATTATGCAGCCCTTCCTCATTTCTGCAGAAAAGAAGGCTCCGGATCATCTCGGCATTCAGATGATGGAGCTGCTAACTGTTACTCTCTGGATCACTCCTTCCATCAACAGCTCTACAAGTACATCAAACAGCAGTACGAGATCTCTGAACCTGCTCAACCAATCAAACAAGGGTCTTTCCATGTGAATCTGCCCGAATCAGCAGCACAAGGAACCGAGATTGCCAGAACCATAGAATCTGAGCTGCAGAGAATTGAGAATGGAAGTGGAATCGGGTTCAAAGTCGACGACTGAATAAACCTCAGTGCCACGCTGCTACCAATGGCGAACCTGAAAACTCGATACCAAGTCCTATAATTCTAGTACACGATGTAATACCTGTTCCTCGCACTATGCCTACATGACTTACCTATAGAGAAATCGAATTCTGTGTAATACAAGTATTGGCTGGATAATCAATCAGTTGAGAGCAGACATTGTAACTTTTGGATTCATGGATTCTTAATACTAGTTGCATATGAATCTCTATCTCTGTTACAGCATATCTGAAGTGATTGGATTCTTGTGTCATGCTCTCTGTAGTTACTGGTAAATTACCTTCGTGTTCTAAAGAATACAAATGTACAGGTATAGTCCATAAAATGAAGAGCAATACATGAGTTTTAAGGTGTTTTTATATCTGCTGAACAGCTTTTTCATCTGAAACAGGTAAAAATATATGAACAAGATCTCTCAGATACTGTACAGGCCTGATAATGGATCTATATGCCATGGAGGTAAGGCCTACTCACTCACTCATTCCATGTCTTTGTTCATGCCTATTGATGTTAGCAAAACTGTAAATTAGTGAAAATAGCTTATACTTGTAGAAATAAGCACTGAGAATCCTCCTGACTACTAAGATACATTCTGCTCTTACCATTTCTCTTGAACTATTCCTGTTTGCGCCACCTCTCGAGCTCAGCTTCAATCTCCTTCTGCGCTGTCTCCGACGCCTCTGCTTGCTTCAAAGCGAATTCTATAACTGCCTGCATCCTATCTATTTCCTTCAAAGTCATATCCACTTGAATATCTGCTTCGCTCTTCTTTGCACTGATCGCTCCCACCTGGAACATCACTGCAGCTACCTTCATTTCAGCCAAATTGTCAGCCTCCTCGTGTTTTCTGTTCAGGTTTTCATAATCTTTCTTTGACATTCTGATTTTTGCGCTGCCTGTCCCGAAATCTGCTGTACAGACGGTTGAGACAGTCCTCAACTGGTCTGCAGCATGATTCTCTCCTTCCCTCGCCTCCTTCAGCTCCGCGGCTGTACCTTGGAGCTGTCTCTCCGCTTCTTGTCTTGTGTTATGTGCGTTTTCGATTTCTTTCCTCAGCTCGATAATGTTTCTTTTTATCTCTTCTTCTGCCCTCTTCTCGACGTTGGTTCCTGATAAGAGCCTGTGCAGTCTTGAGAAGAGCTCGTCTTCGTGAAAGTCTGCTAAACCTTCGAGCTCCGCCTTGCAGCCCTTTAACTGTTCCTTGAGATTTGCGGAGAGAGTCTCCACTTCCTTTTCTTTCATCTCTGCTTGCGCAAAGTCATCCTTTACGCTTTCCAGCTCCGTCCTGAGGGAGTCAACCGAAGCACGGAGACTGGTTTCTTCTGCAGACACTTCTTCAAGCGCCTTCTTGGCTTTGTTTACCTCTTCGGTTATGTCTTTAACCGAAGTGATCTCAGACGTGAGAACCCATCTCATCTGCTCCTTCACTTCTTGAATCTCTGCTGTAGTTTCTGCATACTGCTGCTCGAGGATCCTCACCATCTCCGGGTTGAACTCGCTCTTCATCACTTTCATCTTCCTCTCCGCCTCTTCTTTTGCAGGTCTGTACGACTGCAGGAGAGACTCTCTCTCGGCCACTATCTTGACCTTCACTTTACTCGATCGCCGAGTCTCGAACTTCAGATGCTCGATAGACTCTTGCATCGAGGCGATTTCCTTCTGGAGGTCGTTTGTTTTCTCTGTGTGGGCCTTTGACGCGCAGTGAGAATCCGACGCCTGTTGGAGCGCGGCCATCTTCTCTTCCATGGCCGCGTCAAAGTCCTGCCTGAGCTTGGCGAGGCACTGCTTGGTGGAGTGTAGCTCTCTTGCAACGACAGCGTATTGCTCTCGCGCTTGCTCGAGCTCCTCCATCCATGGCCCGTCTGCTGTGATGTCATCTCTGCCTGTTACCTCTTCCAGGTTCGTGGCGTGGTGCTTTGCCTCTTCCATGGATTCGATCACGGAGTGCTTGGACTCTTGCACTGCCATGATCTTCATGTTGAGCTCCTCCAGCGCTCGTCTTGAGGTCTCGAGATCTGCCATTGCGCTGGCTTTGGCCGCTTCGGCATTCTCTAGCTTTGTCTTGTACTTGTCTAGCTCTTTCAGTGCTAGCATCAGCCTGGTTTCTTGTGAGAGCTTGCCATTGGCACTTGGAGTTGGATTGGGTTTGGCACTCTGAACCAACAAACCACAAGCAAATACATGATTATCATATGTTTCAATCACAAGAACACCAAATTTACGCGGTTTGCAAACAATGTATTGCCTGCGTCTATTGGCAAATACGTGAAATTCTTATTGAGAGAGAATCAAAATACATAGTTCTATCGGGTTACATAATGCAGTATTTGTACTAATACACTCAAACCCTAATGAGAAAGAAAACACGAGACACAGTCTCGCAAGAACCCAACGTTAGGTCCAAATGCAAGATAACCAGAGGCCGAACATGACATACAATTTCAGAGACTATTATGTGCCCCTCGAACTCCAGGCGAGGCGTGGCCCTGGACTCCACTAGTAACCCACCTAATTTTATCGTAGAAATTTTGAGATCAATGACTGGACCATCACAAGAGACATGACAGATCCAGGCATCCCAATTCGATTGAATAATGTGACATTTTCTCGTTCAAAATCTGTTTATTCTGAATTTCGATCAAATCACACATTGCAATATCCCAAGTCTTTTAGTTCTTTAAAAGGTTTATCTATAAGATTCAGTACTTCAATCAATACCGATCGAGAGGAAATAGACATATATATTGTTACAATCATTCGTAACATCATATTTAGATTAGAGCCCAAGATTTACATTTTCTTGATGTACCTCAGAAACGGCGGAGGATTGCCTCTTGAAGGAAGGCAAGGAAGGTGCTTTGCTTTTAATGGTGGCAACGGCGCCAAAAAGACTCACGGCAGCTCTGACGGATTGAAACGGAGCTCTGGTGTCGATCTCTCCCACCTCAGCCGCCCGCGGAGACCCCGAAGGAGGCTGAGCCCTGATGTTCACCATTTCCCTTCTCTTTTGTCCTCTAAATCTCCCTGTGATTCAAGATTTGACATTCCAGAATCAGAAAATGCTCTCAGGCTGTGTTTGACATGGAGAAGATGGTTCATTGCAAAATCCAAGAAACTCCAAAGAAAAAGAGGGTTGGCATTTTTATGATGATGATGATGATGTTTCTGTTGGTGCCAAGAGACAAAATTGTGATTCTTTTTCAATTTTCTTTGCCATTGTAGGATTTTTTTTTAATTTTATGATTCCTTATTTTTAGAGAAACCAACATGAGAGGTTTCAGCTACTTTCACGGTTAACATGTTAACCATCCACTCTTATTTACTGTATTTTTCTTCTCAACTTTGTATATTTATATCTATAGGGGCACACTCGGCTACAAACTTATTTAGAACGTCCAAATGTCCAAACTATGTGATACCGTCGGATCTGAGACGTGCGTTATTTCAGAGTGCGACATGTGACATGGTCCAACATGTTATACAACATTGCACTACATGTTCTACATGGTTATACAACATTGCACTGCATGTTATACAATTTGGACGTTTTGACATTTTTTATTGGTTTGTAGCTGATATCTCCTATATATCTGTATTATATACCACTTTCGTGACTCTCATATATGTCTAACAAGTAATAATATGACTCATTAAGTTTCCATCTAATAGTAAATAAATTTCAATAAATTATTTACAAGTTCCCATTTCAGTGTAATAAAAAAAAGTCATCATTTTTCACTTCTTATACGGTTGTATGTATCCTTGTTCAATCTCCAAAAGATGAGTAATTTATAATCTGTCTTAAATTGCTGATTAGAAAAAAATCATAATACTTATAAGTCATTCACTCTTTTGTTACCTTTGCTATTTATTTAGCCATCAAACTTTAATCCCGCCGCTACGAATAAAACTTGAGCAACTCGTTAAAATCTAGGCTCACTGACACAAACCCAGTTGCATGTAAGCCTAATCCAATTGCCTCTGGTAATTAATTACTGCTGGTGCTGGCTTGTTTCATTGGTGAAGCTTGGATTCCAAAAACTCAGGCCAGTGAAAAAGCAGCATAAAGTCAAAAATCTGATTAGCACAATGACTATAGTCAAATCTTAAAACAAGAAACTCAGACATAAACTTAATTTCTCATTAATTGCAGATTTGTCCATACATTTTGATGACACCTCTTATAAGAGTATAGCTTTTATCCTCTTGTTCAGATTGTTCAGTAGGTGCTTATTGTATTTGGGTATTTTGAACCCAATAAAAAATTGAATAATGATGAAGGTGCAGAAGGAGAGGGACAACAAGATGTGTGCTTCAGTTCTGATGGCATTGCTGATGATGTCAGTGGCTGTGATATTCCCACAGTACATGGAGGATGAACCACCTGTCATTTTAGCAGTGTGGCTCTCTGCCATTCCCATCTTCACTTTCTTCTACTTTCTCTTCCTTGTCCTCTTTGTCTGGTGATGATGATTCAATCATCAATCATATACATGCAGCACAAGAACTCTCTTCTTGTTTTATCTCTCATTTGAGATCTGTAATTCACAGACTTGTTGTATCATCATTTGTTTGTACCATTATATTATATACAGCTGAGTTTTGTTGAGCTTCATGTATGTTGTGTTGTGTTTCATTTTGAGTGCCCAATTTGATGCTAGTGACTTGCAAGTTGGAATTTTGTTAAAACTCGATACACCTAACGAAACACGATTAATGAGCAGTGATTTTCTTCTTTTTATTAGCGGTAACGGTGGGTGTGGGGACTGAAATCAGTGACCTGATGCTTATTACGACCAGGGGTGGGCATTTTAGACCCGGAACTGGTCTCGAATCGATAATCAAACCGAATCATAACTGAAAACCTGGATAACAGTTCTGTTTTAATTCTAGTTTTGAGAAAACCGATCAACTGTGGTTCGGTTTTAGTCCTCAAAAGTCAGAACTGTTGATTATACCGGTATAACTAAACTGGAACCAAACCGGGTGTAATATTTAAACTATAACATTCGATTTTCATTACTATTTTTATAATTGCAAATTTTGAGTTCTGACCCATAAATCGGGTCTAAAGTTGTCGAATCGGCTAATAAATCGAGTTCAAATTGAAGACTAGAAATTAGCAGTCCTAATTGTTGGAACCGAACAGTTTCAAACCGGACCGTCCTAGGGTATGTGGTACTAAAATTTAAGTTTGATTTTTTTTTTTCGAGCCGAATATTTTTTTTCCTGAATGGAGCCCTAATGTATGCAAGAATTATTAGATTGAAATTTCACGAATTATATAGTTGATATTAAACAAATGCAACTGCTCCATACCAAGATATGTTCTTTATTGACTTTTCCTATTGACAGTTTAAGACTTGCAAGAGTAACTGTGCTTAAAAATTTACTTTGTGACAGAATTAATCAGTTAACTGTAGTTACTCTACATAAGAATTGTTATTTTATTTATCATTTTTTGTTTTTGGATGAGCAAGCTTTGTTTCTTTTGTTGACCAATGTCAGCAGTTTTGCAAGTGAAACTGTAGTTTTTTTAAGCCATGTATTACTGGATATTCACAACCCTCACCGTCCTTCTAACGAGATCAAATCTTACAAACACTGTGATGCTCAACTGTTTAGGGTCCCCTTCATGATTGGAGACTGAAACTGTAGTTAGCTTATCATGAAATTTGTTCTTATTGGCAAGTGAAGTGAATCTATGATTGAACTGACCTTTTGTTATTTATTATTGGGTCGAGTTATTAACTAGACGTTCAAACTCAATTTATGAAATATTTAATTTGTGCTTATCATAATAAAGTTTGAGCCTAACCTTTCAACATTTGATATGCTCGCAAGTTTACTCTTTTAGTGTTTAATTTATTTATATACTATTTTGAAAATGTGTTTAGGTTGGAATAAATTTTTGTGATGATATTAGACGAATTGAAGCGAATCTAAGAAATTGTGTATTTCTTATTTAATATAAATTATATTATTTGATGACTATTTGTAGTGAAAATTAATGAATCGAGCTCAAGCTTCATTATTTCTTAGCTGAACTTGAGATTAATTGAATAACCTTATTCCGTCCTAAGTCGGACACATTTTTCACATGCTGAGCCAAACCTTGATAAATCGAATCTCGATTCGGTTCGTTTACACCCTTATCAATTAGTAAATGTAGTTTACCGGATTGACTTTGAACTAACTTGTCTGATAAAATTAATTAGTGAACTTTGGATCTGAAATTAGTTTTGAATTGATGAATGCATCTAAGCATTCTTCACTGAGAGATGCTTCACTTGTTCTTGCTGATGTGACCTACTAACATTCTCTCCCTCTATTATGGATACTCACATTTTCAAAATTTCCATGGTTGCTGCAACACAAATTTGAACAGCATGCACAATATTAACAATTCACTGGACACAATCTTGTTAAGAAACCTTCAGACATGGGTATATATGTTCATTGTAGGATACTTGAAAAGATGATACAGTGTATTGTATTGTTATACAAAATGATGGTAACATGAATTAAGCAAAAAACTAAACCTAGCAAAAACAAACATTTCCATGCTTCATTCTGCATAATGATATTCATCTTCTCCCAAATGCAGTGCTCAAATTTTGCACTCAGGAACTCATTTGCGAGTCTTAGAGCCATTTCCCAGATCAACCGCTCCATTTTTGTACAGATCGTTGAGCTCGCGATAATGTGGAGCCGACAGAGGCTTCTTACCGCTCCCTACCGCTCTTTTGAAGTATTTGTTGATGTTTTCCCATTTCTCTTTACACTTCTTTGCAGTTCTGCTGTAGCCCATATCCTGCATTCTAACAGATATTTCTTCCCAAATCGAGCTTTTCAATCCCATGACTCGGATTTTATGTTCCAAGGCTGTCCGGAGCGCGATGAGGGCTTGCACTTCAGCGTCTGGCCATCTCCTTGCTTCGTGCATGGTATCGATATCTTTCTGAACGCCTGTTGTGTCGCCACCTTGTTCCCAGCACGAAGCCATGAACGGTTGGGGAGGGTCGTCGTTTGGATCGTAAGACGAAATCGGTTGGGGGGTTTCGTTTTCATGTCCCAGAATGTTATGGATGAAGGAGATGAGGGCTATGCTTCGAGATGTTTCTTGCATTCTTAGCTCCTCGTCCCTTTTCGTTCTTTCCATCTCCTGCCGCTTCCAGGCTTCTTCGCTGCTTACCCTTTCTCTCTCGCGCTTCTCTAGCGTTTCCACCAACTGGATATGCATCTGTTCTTGCTTCTCCATTACTTTCATCACCAAGCTTTCTATAAATGTCTCGAGCTTCTTGTTTTTCCTTGATTTCCTCTTTCTCTTTCGGCTACCAGGTTCTTTCGCGATTGCTGATGAATCATCACAATCATCTGACGATGAGCTGCTTGGAGACGCGTTCAAAACAAATTCAACATGACGAAGGGTTTGGATGCAATATGTAAGTAATGTCCATATCAAGCAAAATAAACAAAATATATGCCTAAATACCAAAAAAAGAGGAGAAATCCAACTACAAGGCTGACCCAACTCATTATATGTAGCCCAATTCTAAAAAAATCACCACATAACAAAATTTAAGAATACTCTTGCAATTCCTAATCTGTGTTTTCTATGATATTCAGTTATTTGCACAAACAACATCAATTGATAGGCATGTTTGTACTTTATAATGTGACGATGAATGCTAGAAGTTGCCTACATTACCACATAAGATAAAAATACCTCCCTAAATCACACACGACCCTTATACCTTTGATTGCGTAAATTACACAAAGAAATCGTGAACGACCTTATGCAGTTGCGACTACTAACTATGACCAACACAAACATTGACTCTCTGAAACTCCTCAAACTCTTAAATTCACGGCATTGAAGTGCAGAGCTTTAAAGCACCTGACACAGAACAATATCGTCGCTTAGTTCACTCGATCTATGCAATGCCATGATCGCACAAATTAGCCTTGCTTATTCCACCATTACACTAGCACTAGTTCTTCCCAAAGAAATTACTCAGTTGAAAATGAAAGTATTCAATTGCTCCATTTGGTTCTTGCTAAGTTGCTATCCACTCCAACTAAAACCAAAAATCATACTTGTCCTCATCAAACTCAATGTCATCACTTGCCAACAGAGAAAGCAAAATGCATGCAACTTATTTACTTCCCCTATGCTCTGTACAGATTCATTGCATCAACACCACTTTGTAAAGCTAAAAGTCCCATCTTTTCCTTGAAAGAAAATAACCCAACAATTAAAAATCACTCCTACCATATAAACATTAAAAACTGACCTAAACCCAACAAAGGAACGTCAAAAAGATGCAAAAAGTTTCATTCTTTAAGAGGGAGAAAACAAAACTGACCTAGACCCACTCTCCAGAACCCGCCTCTTGACGACCCGGCCCCACTCCGAGCCCGACCCGAATCGCGGGGCGCCCTCTCTCGGCGCGGGCTCGAAGTACTCGGAGCCGTCCCGGTTGACCTCGCACGGGTCGTTGGGCAAGAGCCCGACCCCGGCCCCGAAAGCGCCAGGAACGACCCCGGCGGCGCCGCCGCGGATGGGGCGGAGCTTCTGCGGCGGGAGGGCGGAGTCGGCGGCGGCGGAGGAGGAGGGGAAGGGGGCGATGTGCTGAGGGAAGCCGTCGGAGTGCCGGTCGCCGGCGAGAAGGTCCATTTGGGGAAGAGAGGGTAAAAAATAAAAACTCGGCGGCGATGAGGGTTTTGTGGTGGGTGAAATTGGGGGATAGTAAAAGGGTAAATGAGTGAACCAAATTACTTCCGAGGGTGATTTGTTTTCGGGTATTTACGGAAATACCCTTCTCTTGAACACCTTAATTTTTTCCCCTTGTTTGATGGAAAAGGAAAAATGGCATAAACCCTCAGTTGAGTATACAATTTTTTTCCGTATAATTACCGTGAATAAAAAATATTATTATTTTTTTTCAAGCAGAAACAATTTCATTAAAATTACAAGATATAGAACATAACGCATACCCCTCCTCCAAACGAGAGTTCATTAGAGCAAAGATGATCAAAAACAAATTTATCATCCTATAACCTAACCTATAAGCAAACTAAAATAAAACATAAAAGGGAAGGATAAATGTATAGGTACATTGTAAATAAAAATATGCTTATTATCTATTCTCAAAAAAAATATACATGCTTGTTTTCATCATGTTTTTATATAAAATTACGGTAAATAAAAATGTGTAAATAATCATTACAAATATAAATTTTCGTGATAATGACGTTTTGTTACACCTAACTATCGCGAAATGACAGTCTCATATCCTGGTTCATTTTCTCTTCTTTCTAGTAGCCTGATAATTTTTTTGTGACAACTTACGGTAAAATACCCTCTAATGGCTTTTAAATTTTCAAAAAGTGTCATGAACAGTGAATTGGTTCAAATTTAAACCAAAAATTGAACTGGTTCAAATTCAAAATTGTCTAAAATGTCTTCTAATGGCTTTTAAATTTTCAGAAAGTGTCATGAACAGTGGATTCGAGATTTTGGTTGTTGGGCGAGAAACGACGGCGACAGAGGTGACTCGCGGCGGTGGATTCGCAGGTAGGGGGCGGAGGTCTTTGGCTACGGTGATGGATGAGGCCAGTGAAGAGGGTTTCGGGAAGATGTCGTCGACGAGACGCCTGCTCGGGGTTGGGGTTTTGGTTGCTGGACAAGAAAAGACAACGACGGAGTGCACTCGTAAATTCAGTTTCGACCTCGTCTCTAGAATTGGCCTCGCCTCCAGATCCAGTTTCGACCACGTCTCCATATTCGGCCTCGGGTCCTCTTGCACTCCATGTCTTATCTCCATAATCGTCCTCGGTTCCTCGTCCTTCAGTTGCCTCAATAAGGTCTGCAGGAGCTGATGTCTGCAACGACACTGTCGTTCGCCTCCCTAGTCGGAGGACATGGACGGACCCATGGGAGTTGCTTCGGTGAACAATCAAAAAGTGGGCCGAATATCGCCAATTTAGAGAAAAAAAATTGCTCTAATTGACTTCCAAGTTATTCGACCAGAACCAGATTAGAGGGGGATGGGGACAATTTCAGTTGCATAATGAAATAAAATGGTTTTGGTGAGTTGCATGATGAAATTGAATGACTTTGTTAAATTGAATGAGTTGCTTAATGAAATTGATTGATTTAAAAATTTGGTAGCAAAAATTTGATTTAGATTATCGGCGACAAGGTCTTGTTTTTGGCGATTTTTGCTCCTGAGCCGGAGTCGCTAGCGATTTTTGCTTCTGGCAGCGTTGTCGCCGGAGTCTTCCTTGCCGCCAACGAAGTTTTGTTCTGGACAAGATCTCAGCCTTGGTGAGGTTGAAGAAGAGAGATAGGGTGAGGAGAGAGGTTGAAGAGGGAGGGCAAAATGTCATTTCACCATTTGTTTTGAAATAACTATTATGCCCATAAATTTAATTTTTTATTTGGGGGTATACTTGTAATTGCATATCAAATATAAACAAAATTGAACTGATTCAATTATGATTTTTTAAATCAATGGTAGTTTAGATATTTTAGAGATAAATTGTTACGAAAAAATTATCAATGTATTAAAAAAGAGAGAAAATTAATTAGAATATAAGACTACCATTTTACAATAGTTAAGTATAACAAAGTGTCATCATCCTTAAATTTTCATATTATTGTTGACTCTAATTGTATGAGATTAAAAGTCAAAATACCCTATAAAAATGTTTGCAAGTATGAAGTATGTATGCACAAAAAGAAATACTTTTAAAAATAAGGTGTGACATCATTATGATGTCACCCATCATATCAAATCATAGATGGGAAAACTCATCACTTTCATTAACCAAATTACTGGGGCTAACTCCACCTTTCACTAGCGCCCCACCTTATTATATCACCAACTACAATGAGCACGTTTCTCGTGAAAGCATTCTCGCTCGCCCTCAAATTTCACGACAAAAACCTTAAGTGCATCTTCGACTTCCACAAAATGACGTTTCTCTTTGAGAATTTCATCTACTGCCTCCTCCATGATTCTACCCCGACCGAAATTGTCTATCTGAGTTCTGATTCTTGTTATATTCGAGAAGAAGATCTTGCATCGATAAGTATAGTCCACTCTACATTTGATTTGATGTCGTCGCATCTCCGGTCTTATCACAGAGGAATTACAACTTTATGCGAAAAAGATGATGTCCCCTTTATTAAATTTTCATTTTCATTTTATTGTAAAGTGTAATGAAACTTTATATATTCTAAAAAATTAGTCACTAACCACTCACATGACACCAAACATAAAAATCGGTTAATTTCTAACAAGTGATGCAAAAAATGAAATTAATCACTGTAAATAATCATTATTATTACTTTTATATATACCATGACTTCATTAAAAACGATATATATCATGACTTTTATGCAGTCTTTTCATAGTGCCCTCAACCTACTTACGTACCACGTAGGGATGGTAACGAGGTGAGTTTAGGGCGGATTTGGCAATTCCCATCCCCGTTTCCGTTAGAATCGAATTGGGGATTCCTTGTTTCTAACGGGAACAAAGATTACCCGTTTTTCGTTTTCAACCTAAAAAAATGTTAAAACATATTTATTTTTTGATAA
>JAYMTP010003731.1:0-16367 GCA_036897365.1 Geranium brycei | reverse complement strand
GATTTAGGGTTTGTATTTTGTATTCTGTTCATGAAATTTGGGGGTTTTATGATTTAGTCTTTCATTTATGTGTATTTATTCCTTAATTTTGGGTTTCACAATTTAGGGTTAGGGTTTTTGTAATTTTTCATTAAAAATTGGGGGTTTCATAATTTATGATTACGATTTTTATTTATGTTCATACCAAATTTGGGTTCTACGGGTCACCCACTCGACCCACCCGTCAAATCGACGGGTGAAAATTTCCAACAGTTTCGGGTGGCGGGTCGAGTGACTGGTCTCCAGTACTTCACCCGCAAATGAGCAGGTGGGTGAGTAATTGAGTCGGGTGGGTTGAAACCCGACCCATGGACACCCCTAGGTTGAAGGAGCATAACTCAGCGCATATTCCTCCGTTTTCTCAGAAAATCCTGAAATTAGATCATCGTTTTCGTGGTCAGCTTCTCTTCTTTGATTCTTCTTCCTCCTCAGGCTTTCATTTTTCACCTCTGATCGTCAATCACCCATCTTTACACAAAGACAAGCGGTTCTGTGACCAATAAGCTACAGATCTGAGGTCTCTTGCACTCTCGATCCATCGATCATGGAGATTATACAGAGAGAACGAGACCTGTTCACCTCCTCCCCGATTCACGACCACTCCAAAGGTGCGTTTACTCCAAACCCATCTCTGCAATTGATTCGAATTGGCCAATTGCTGAATAAAAGTGATGAAAGTTTGTGTCTTTACGATTCAAGATCTTGTTTTTAGATGGTTGCTGGTTTAGATTTGCGTACCCATTTCGTGTTTTGAGCTGGGTTTAGTTTAATTCTGTACTTTTGATTGTATTTTTAGCTTGTTGTTGGTGTAGTTCAGTGCACCCCCTTTTTAGCTTGATTTTTCATTTTTTTTGTTTGCAGGAGAAAATGCCAGAAGGAGTCGTGGAGCTTTGATCGAAGAGAAGATTGAGTATCTGGAGAGCTTGACTGGAAAAGTATATTTCTAAATTTATGTTATATTGTTGAAAATTTCAGTGAAAGCAATTAGGATCTCTGTTATTTCCCATACCAGACTGTATTTATATTGGACATTTAGTAGATTGGGTCTTCAATATTTGGAATTTGAAATTTGAAATCCCATTGCCTAGATGGTTGAAACATACCTATATTCTTTGTCCTGAGGTACAAATTCCATTAGCTTGTTTGATCTTTTAGTAATGTGTGTTTTTGGACTAATCGTCATTCTGTGTTTATAAATTAAAGAACAAACATCTCCATTGAAATATTTTTATTACTCTGGAAATGTGGCACTTTGCGGTACATGAAGTCATTGCAATGACTCGGTGGAAATTTGGCTTGTAGGTAGGATACAATGATGACAGGAAACATTACCAGTAAAGGCCTGAGGTTATAAATGGTTCTATCACTTGAAAAATTGTGTTTTGTGCACTTAACGGTAAAAATTGGTAGTGCAGTCCTCATCATCATGTTATCAACAGTTACCTTGATAAGGCTTAAGTTGTTTGTTAGTTTTTGCGTTGTCAATAGTTGTTCTTGCATTGAGAGGAGGGAAATGTATTTTCTCGAGCTTCTTATCCATCAACAAATGATCATTTATTTTCTTGAGCTTCTTATCCTATTTCAGGTTAGCAACCGCCGCTCTCGCAGGTGGTTAAATGATCGTTTGTTGATGGAGCTGGTTCCTCGTTTGAATGCAGATGAAATCAGGGGCTTGTTTGCCCCGCCACCTTGGGGTAACTTTATGTCTAAACACAAACTTTTTGCAATTTTTGGAACAAACTAATTAATATCTGTCACTGAAATCGGTAGTATGTGGTGATTAAAGCTTAAGACTTTTAGTCATAGTACTTTAATGCCTTTGATTGAAGTAACTTCCAGCTTCCAGAATTTGCCTCTGGGCGATATATATATATATATATATGGAAATAACTTTTGCATAAACCCGTCTGCTGAGACCATCATAGATGTGTGACATGTGTCCACTAAACTTTATGCCATTACTTATTTGTATGTAGAGAACTGGAGCTGGGATTGATTAGTATAAGGGTGATTTGAGAGTAAAAACAGTCCTATGGCGCTAGATTATTCTATTTAGTATGTGTGGGGTAAAAAGATTTCTTATTGGAAGTTCAAAGACGATGCCTTGTTCACATGAGGTTTTGGTTGGTCTAAATTTCCATTTTCTGCTATTACATGGATGTGGTTATCAATGAGTTAAAGTTTCAAATAAGTATTTAAAGATCGACAAATGTACGAAACATGATGTAGCGAAGATTAACACATGCAACAATGAAAAAAGAGGAGCAGTTATTGAATAGCTTGCTCTACATTTTTTTAATTTATTAAAAAGGTGTTTGATTTGTGAATTGCATTAGTTCGTGCCTGTCTAGTAATCACTTGTATACATCGATACTCATAGTTTGTTATTCTGTGATTATCTGAATGCATCTTTAAACATAACATAGTGTACTAACTTCTGAATACTTTGCCATGCCATTTTTCCGGTTGTGACATTCATAATCTTCCAAGTTGGTTCTCTTGTTGTTTATTTTACAGGTGATGAAGTACCGGTATCAGTATTTTGCATGGCTAATGGGGGAGAATGGGACAACTTTATGACTATAGACATGGACAAAGAGGTCCTTCTCGTTTTCTATTATTGTCTGTTTTATTTATACCAAGGTTAAATTACTTACTTTATCAGGCGTATATTATAAGTGGTACGTCATGCATATCTTCTTGAATACACTCTTTCATTTTTAGGCTTTTTGGGGGGCTATTAGATTTGATGGACCTAACCCAGTATATTTTTACTCATTGACATGGTTCTAAATTCCTTTTTCTCATGTGTAGGTTGCTATTTATCTCTCTCTCTTCTATATTCGTCCTATTAACTTGTAGGTGCACGTTTCTTTGTGGTAGGCTAAAATTATCAATGCCTTGAAAAGCTCGCCCACAAAGAAGAAAGTTCAGGTCGATGCTGATAAGATGGCTGTGTTGACTGCATGGCGCAGAATTGATTGCCGAACAAGAGAGGCGCTCCGCCGTAGCTTCCTGCTCATTGAGAATTATGAGGTACATTCATTGTTAAAGTCTAATATCTTTTAGGTTTCATATCAAAAGTTCTTCAATTGAGCTTTTCTCAAAGTTCCATGATTACCAACCTTAATTTTTTTTTGTCATGACACATAACAACCGACTTTCTCTCATTTTTTGAAGAACTCCGTGCGTGCCTTTATTGAGGAGAACACAGATGAGGATGTTCTCACTCTTCAGGTTCAAGACCCTTTCCATAGACTGATACTTCATGGAGTTTGTGAGGTAGTTCGTTTCTTTCTCCCATAAGCAATTTATGGAAATCAGTGTTCTGAAAAACGCTAGGGCTAGTCGGGCAGATAGGGACTTCGAGGATTAATCATAATTGTATTTCTCTATTTATAAAAGTAATTATTATATACACTACTAAAATATGAATTATATATAAATAATAATAAATATTTAGGATATGAAATATAAAATATAAAATATTAATATTTGTTACATTCATTGTTTAATTATAATTTTGAAAAAAAATAGCCTAAATCCGCCTAGCCAATTTAATTGGGCCGACTTTAGAACACTGATTGAAATGGTATAATTCAGTGTATTCATTTATCATATGAAATCATCTAACATGTCAAAACCCGTCTTTGAACAGTTCTACAACCTGCTGTCAATAACAGAGATACACCCAGATAACGCCAATGCACCGAAGGTGACAAAGATCAAGAAGAAGAAGAAAGCAGGTTCAGTTGAGCTCCCTAGCATCACCATGGCCCATTTCCTGAAGATGTCCAAGGAAGGAGTCTGGTAATTATATCAAGCCAAGGCGTGAAATGTTCATTGTGTTAATACAATAAAAGCTTCTAGTTATGAATTAACTGTCTGTAAATTATTGGAAGTTATTCCAGTGTGGGATCTCTGAATGTCTTGGTTATATTTATTGCTATATGCCCCCCTGTCAAATATATACTCTTGAAAAGTTCTATGTCAATTGCGAAACTATGTTCATTTCTTGATGTGTATCTCTCTGCAGCAAAACCATACTTCGGAAAATGCAGAAGCAAAACAACACTGATTTTATGCAAATATCTGTTGAAATCCAATAAAAATATGAACTTTCTCAGAAAATATTTGATCCATTGAGAGGGCAGAAAAGGGCTTTTAGTTGGTGGCTCCACCTAACCATTTTTGTCATTATTCTCTGTTTTCCCCATTTATCTACAGAAAGCCGAAAAAAAAAGAGAGTAAAGTAACATAAAAGGGAGGAATACATAGGGCAGGATTGACTGGTCTCTGGTCTGGTGGCTGCTGAGTAAAATGTTTGAATATATATACATGTATATGTAGATCTGCTCCTTCAAAGGGTAAAGAAAACTGAACCAGCTCTTTGCTTGACCTCACCAGCAAGAGAAAATGGGGAAGAAATTGGTCAGATACTCCATGGTAATCTAATTTTCTCTACTTTTTCTTTTGTATCTTGTGCTTGTTTCTGAGTTTTTGCATCTGCTCTTGCGTTTATGAGCACAGTTTTGAATGGTGATTGATGGGTTTTGTTGAGCAGGTTGATGCATTCACTGACTCTGCGTTCAGGGGAAATCCTGCGGCCGTGTGCTTGCTGGAGGAGGAGAGAGAGGGGGAATGGCTGCAAGCTGTGGCTGCTGAGTTCAACGTCTCGCAGACAGGTTACTTGACTCGGATCGTTGACTCACCGAGTCCCAATCCTAGGTTCAGTCTAAGATGGTTCACTCCTGTTGCTGAGGTTTGATTTCCTGTGCCCTATTATTACATACTCATATACATACAAGTGCATAGGAATATATAGGGTTCAAGGTTTTGCTGAATTAGGGTGATTTGCAGTAATTCTATATTTCTGTGTAAATTGGTAATAAGAAGCTGTTTGGGTAACACTTCAATAAAACCCGACCCACTTGAAAACTCAAGTTTACAGGTGGATGTCCCAAGATGTTTATCTGAGTGGTCGACACATCCACATTTTTTCGGTGTGGGGCACTTCAACACTGTCCTTCACGTGCGAGCCTCCACACTTGAACTAACCAACGAGAAGGAAAGACCTAACCCAACTTTGATGGCATGTTAAAACCGATTGATCTAACACGGTATAAGAATAATGTTGATTTGTGCTCGTGATTGAGTATGACCCACGCGTAGAAGTTAAATCCTACATGTTTTTCGCCTCCTCTCGTGGGTTCCAATCGCTATGGAAATGAGTTGCAAACCGATTGATCTAACACGGTATAAGAATAATGTTGATTTGTGCTCGTGATTGAGTATGACCCACGTGTAAAAGTTAAATCCTACATGTTTTTCTTCTCCTCTCGTGGGTTCCAATCGCTATGTTTCATTCCAATGAAAACTCCCTTTTGCTGATAAAAAAAATTAAATACAAATAAAAAAGAAAAGTTACACATAAAGGTTAGAGTGACACCCAACAAATAAAAGTTGATCTTTCAATTTATGTAATTAGTTATTTAAAATTTACACACCTTTTTGAAAAGCTTATGAAAGGGCCATTTGTTTAAACATGTGTGATTAATTAGTTGAGAGATGAGAAAAGATTTGGATTCTTGCAGCATATGGAGGTCAGTGACCTATCAAGAAAATGTGAAACTTTAAATAGAATAGCCTGCAAAGATAGGACTCTTGTGGAACTGTGGAAGAATAATAGAAGATCCTTAAGAGCATTTGCTAGAAACTCAACAGTTGTGTTTCTTGGAACTGCATGTATATATAGAAGTTGATGCGAGTCTTTGCAGGTTAAACTCTGCGGGCACGCAACATTAGCAGCTTCACACACCCTCTTCTCAACTGGTTTGGTCACTTCCGACATCATTGAGTTTGTCACTCTATCCGGAATTCTAACTGCAAAGAAGGTTCCTGAAATTGCACAAGGATCCTTCTTCATTGAATTGGACTTCCCCACCAGACAGACCGAGGAGTACAATTCTGTTGACACTGTTGAGACAGTCTCGATTTCTAAAGCACTCAACGGTCTTCAAATAACCGATCTGCAGAAGACAAGCGATACAGATCAAGACTTGTTTGTAAGCGCTCTTTGGTGTTACCGTTTGTTCAAGATTTGAACTTTCTTATACCAAATGAAACATTATGAATCTATTTTTCATGAGTTTGTTTTTGTAGGTGGTTTTGGCATCAGGTGAAGCTGTTGCAGAATTCGAGCCACAGATTGATATAATAGAGAAATGCCCCGGGAGAGGGTTGATCATAAGCGGCGTCGCTCCCTCGGGCTCTGGTTTTGACTTTTACAGTCGCTTCTTCTGTCCAAAGCTCGGGATCAGAGAGGTATAGTATAGCATATGCTCGCCTTTTCAAGTCTTGACCCCCTTTTGTTCATGAAAAGCGAACAAAACCATGCATTGAAATATTCAAATATTCTCTCAAGACAATATAGATCAAAATGAGTTTTTGAGAGAAACCCTTTTTCAGACATGATCTTATATCCTTAAACATGTCTGGTTTCAGGATCCTGTCTGTGGGAGCGCGCATTGTGCGTTGGCAACATACTGGAGCAAAAAGCTCGGGAAGCACGAGTTTACTGCATATGCTGTACTATTTTCTTTTGTGATTGATTACAAGCTCATTCCTTTTATATATTGGTGATGTTGTTTTGGTTTTGTTACTTGGATCAGGCTTCGCCCAGAGGCGGCACTGTGAAGATTGATCTGGACGAGGGGATGGAGAGAGTGAAGCTGCGAGGGAAAGCTGTTACTGTCATGGAAGGTTCCATTTTAGTTTAAAACACAAGGATCATAGTTCCTTGTCCAAATAAGTGAAGTGGCTTGCATTACAAGGCAAAGCTGGTTTTGTTTCTTGTATTGTAATTGTGTCAATGTTGCATTTCTGAAACAGTGTAGTTTCTGTTCAGAACCCTTTAATTTGCTGTAGAAAAACACAGGTAGTCTGGTAATTCGGTCGAGCCAAGGTGTCTTGTTCACCATGTTCGTACAATAAAAGCTCCAAACCATGAGTTAACTGTCTGTAACTTATTGAAATAGTCATTTCACATTTGGTTTCTTGCCAAAAAATTTCTGTTCAAAGCTTTGTCAATTGCAAAACTCTTTTCATTTCTTGATGTGTATCTTCTTTACAAAGATCACCACATTCAGAAAATGCAGAAGCTAAACAAAGTGGTGATTTTTACCCAAATGTCTGTTGAAACCCACTAAAAAATAAACTTTCTAGAGAAAAAAAATGTGTTTTCACCGGGAAAAAAGCACAGAAAAGGGTTTTCTAGGCAGCTTAAGATAATATTGAAATGACCAAGTTGGTGGTTGTGGCCATCTTGGATCCAAGTTCTATGCTTTTCAAGCAAATGTCAGTTAAAACCCAATAAAAAAGTAAACTTTCTCGAGAAAATGTTTGATCCAGGAAAATTGCAGAAGAGGGTTATTTTCTAGTCAATGTAAAATAACATTGAAATGGAGGATTTTTGTCACCATTCTCTGTTTTTCCTATTTATTTACAAAAAGTTGGAGAAAAAAGAGAGTAAAGTAACCCAAAAAAAAAGGAATATATAGAGGCTGCTGACTCAGTCTTGTCCCATATATATACATATATATCCATCTGCTCCTTGAAGGCTAAAGAAAACTGAAACCATCCCTTTGCTTGACCTCACAAGCAAAAAAAATGGTGGCTAAGAAATTGGTCAAATACTCTGTGGTAATAACCCATTTCTCTCTGCTCATCTCCATCACTACTTGTTCTAAAGTTTGAATCTTTTTGTGTCATTTCCAACTTTTTTGCATCAAATCTTGTGATTACGAGCTCAGTTTTGAGTGACAATTGATGGGTTTTGTGGAATACAGGTCGATGCGTTCACCGACTCGCCGTTCCGGGGAAATCCGGCGGCGGTGTGCTTGCTGGAGGAGGAGAGGGATGAGAAATGGCTCCAAGATGTGGCTGCTGAGTTCAACATATCTGAGACCTGTTACTTGACTCGGATCGTTGACTCGCCGAGTCACAATCCTAGGTTTGGTCTCAGGTGGTTCACTCCTGTTGCTGAGGTGAGGTTCAATTTCTTGTTAACCATTGTTACATACCCTCATACAAATTAGGGTTTTGGGTTTTTTGTGTTGGGTTTTGCTGAAATTGGGTGATTTGTAGGAAAACTATTTGTTTTGCTATTTGGGTTGTTAGGGGTGTTTATGATCCGGTTTAGGATAAGAATCGGACCGAACCGGACTGATCAGTTCTCAATATTAGAGAATTGTATTCAAGATAGATGGAGGGATTCCGGTCGGTTATAACCCACACAGTAATCGGGTGGTTCTTCGATTAGGATCAGACTGAGTAATTGGGTATTCGATTAGGATCAGAGCGAATTGTAATGCTCAATTAGTCATTTGGAGTTTGGACCTTATTTTTGGGCTTATCATGCGATTTATTCACTTCGGTCTAGTTACCGGTTTGGTTCGGATTTTGGTCCGAATTGAGCATCATGAAATAGACTTTCATTAATAGGTATGCATTTGGAAACGAAAGTTATAGATCATTTAGGTTCTTTCCGGTTAACCACCCTTTTTTACTTATTAGAACATATCCAAACCGCAATCGACCGGTCCACTAAAATATATAACCAAAACTGAACTGTAATCCATGGTTTTCAATTTTTCAAGTACAATTTGGCCTGGTTCTCGGTCCAAAATGAACGCCCTGAAGCTTGCAAAAGGGTTGTTTACGAAAATATGCATATAATTAGCTAATTGGTGGTCTCGATGAATACTATAAGGAAATTGGTGTAGCTTCAGATGAGAGAAATGAGGAGAATTTTGGATACCAGCAGCATGTGGAGGTCAGTGACCTATGGAAAAAATGTGCGAGACATCGATTGGGATCACCTTCAGAGCTAGGGTTAGCGTAGTATTAAAAATATGTTTAACACACTTCTTAACTGATGAGACAATGATAGATAGGACTCGGTGGAGGAATAGTAGAAGATCTGTGAGAGTTCTGCTAAGAACTCGTGTAGCCAACTCTAATGTTGTTTGTGAAAGCTTTGATTGTTGTAAGAGAATATGTTTTACAAGCGCGCCTTAACTGATGAGACCATGCTAGGTAGGACTCGGTGGAAGAATAGTAGAAGATACGAACGAGTTCTGCTTAAAAAAACTTGTTTAGCCAACACTAAAGTTGTTTGGGGATGTTTTTTTTCGTGTTTGAAATCTGAAGAGCCATATCAGCTGTGTTTCTTAGGAACTGCATATATATAGATGCTGACGAAAGTCTTTGCAGGTTGAGCTTTGTGGGCACGCGACATTAGCAGCTTCGCACACACTATTCTCGTCTGGTTTGGTTAAGTCCGACATCATTGAGTTTGTCACACTATCTGGAATTTTAACCGCAAAGAAGGTTCCTGAAATCGCACAATCCCAGAACGGAGGAGAAACACGAGGATCCTACTTGATTGAATTGGACTTTCCTAGCCAACAGACCGAGGAATACAATTCTGTTGATACAGTTGATGCTGTCTCAATTTCTAAAGCACTTAACGGACTCCCCATAACCGATTTACACAAGACAACCAATTCAGATCACGACTTGTTTGTAATTCCTCAACTCCGTTCTCTAGTTTTTCTTTTTTTTGGTTCAAGATTGTCATTTTCTTATACAAAATAAGACATTATGAAGCTCTTTTTCACGCGTTTGTTTTTGTAGGTGGTTTTGGCGTCAGGGGAAGCTGTTGCAGAGTTCGAGCCACAGTTTGATGAGATAGAAAAATGCTCCGGGAGAGGGTTAATCGTAAGTGGTGTCGCTCCCTCAGGCTCAGGGTTTGACTTTTACAGTCGATTCTTCTGCCCAAAGCTCGGGATCAGGGAGGTATGGTATACGCTTGCCATTTCCTCTCAAAACCGTATTGTGCAGACCTTTTCAAGTCAATAGCAAACAAAACTTCACTGTTTTTGCAACAATGGTGTTTATAGTATATTAGTGATTGACTCAACTGCATCTGTTTCGTTGACTTTCATGGCAGCATAAATCAAAATGAAATTTTGGGAGAGACCCTTTTTCAGACACCTAATTCCTTAAATATGTTTGTTTAAGCCATCTTGGTTTTAGGATCCTGAAATGAAGATTTAAGGTGGACCCTTTTTCAGACATGATCCTTGTACCTTAAATATGCTTGTTCACGCCGGTCTGGCTTTTGAGGATACTGAAATGAAGATTTAAGGAAGACCCTTTTTTCAAACATGATCCTTATACTTTAAATATGTCTGTTTCCACCGTCTTGGTTTCAGGATCCTGAAATGAAGATTTAAGGAAGACCCTTTTTCAGATACAATCCTAATTCCTTAAATATGTTTGTTGACGCCGTCTGGTTTCAGGATCCTGTCTGTGGGAGCGCACACTGCGCGTTGGCAACATATTGGAGCAAAAAGCTCGGGAAGCACGAGTTTACTGCATATGCTGTACTATGTTCTTGACATTTTTGATAACAAGTCCATTCTTTATCTATTCGTGATGTTTATTTGGTTTCGTTACTTTTATCAGGCTTCACCGAGAGGCGGTACTTTAAAGCTTGTACTCGACGAGGAGAAGGAGAGAGTGAAGCTGCGAGGAAAAGCCGTTACTGTCATGGAAGGTTCGATTTTAGTTTAAAAACAAGAATCATTGTTGTTGTCCAAATAAATGAAGTGGCTTGCATTACAAGGCAAGGCTTGTTTTTTTTGTACTGTGATTGTGTCCACGTTGCATTCCTGTTTCCTGAAAGAAATGGTAGTTTCTGTTCAGAACCTTTGATTTGATAATGAAAAAACAAGTTTCGGTGAGTTTGTTCTTGATGTTGATGATGAAGAATGTTGAACTAAGTTGCAAAATTTTACGGCAAACTCTGTAAATTTCTGCACATTCTTTTTGAAGCCAACGACTAAATAGCATTAGACCTCCACCACCGTCGGATCCAGCTTTCGCAGCTGTCCCCAGCCCCTAGCTGAGAACTGGTGAACGGCGGATGTAACTATAACGGTCTTAAGGTAGCAAAATTCATTGTCAGGAAACACACAGTTAAATTCTGTCTAAATAGACGGAAATGAATCATATTGAACTCTGTTTATTTTCAGAGTGAATTAGTTGTTCTTGAAATAAAAAAATAAGAAATATAATTTTATTAAAACTTTTACTTTTATTTTTTTCACAATAAATATATTTTTAATTAAAAAATGTTTCTTTTTCATATTTATACATTTTATATAATTTGAAGGATATTTCCATATATCAAAATTATTTTAACAATATTTGTAATCGTATCAAAAAGGTAAATTCCATTTAAAAAATAGAAGGTAAATTCACTAAATTTATACAAGAAAAATAATGCACAAACACTTCTTGCATTAAAGACACTACACATTCAACTTATATTTTTGTTTATTGAAGATGGAAGGTGTTGTAGGTGTTACGATTCGATCTCCGATGGCAGTGGGCATGTTTAGGCCATTATCTTCTTCTTGCACCAGATCGGTTTCATTTCATGTATCTTTCTTTTACATATGTACTCTTTATAAGACATGTTCAGAGGTACAAGGTACATTTCACAATGAACTATGTTTGACACCAAAATAATATGATCAAACAAAAATGTTCTGCTTATGAATACAAATACAGGAACTGGTTTGCAGCAATCTCTCATTGAAACTGATATACTTCAAATGAATCAAAAGTTTGGCTATTGTTCTCATCAAAGAGTAAAACTGAAGCATTACTGATATGGTAAAAACATGATCTCTTTTTTATAAAATGCTTGCAAACACCTTACAGACTCGAGAAGATGATAACAAATACCTCATAGGCTAATATTACAATATAATAAGAAAGCTAATTAATCTCATGATTTTCCTGTAATGCTTCCAGCTCCCTCATCAACTCAACAGCTGCAGTAGAGTTCCCTGTTTCAAGAAACACGTCGATAAATGCTTTATAAGTATCAGCGTCTGGTCTACAACCAGTCTCTACCATCTTCTTCACCAGCTCAACGGCAGCGGGAATGTTGTTTGTTTTACAAAGCCCATTGATCGCAATATTGTAAGTAGCCACACCAGGCTTGCAATCTCCCTCTTCCATCTCCCTCAGTAACTCGCCTGCAGCAGCTGCGTTCCCCGTTTTGCATAGTCCTTCAATAAACACATTGTAAGTAAATATAGTAGGCTTCAAACCTGCATGTACCATGTTCATTAGCCACTCAAGAGCAGCACTAAAGTTTCCTGTCTTGCAAAACTCATGAATCAAGGTATTATAAGTGACAACGTCTGGTTTGACACCTCCTTCCTCTTGCATCTCCCTCATCAGCTCTAGAGCAACATTTGTTTTCCCGGCTTTGCAAAGTACATTAATCAAGGTACCATAAGTGACAACATCAGGCTTGACACTTTCTCCCTCTTGCATTTCCCTCATCACCTCTAGTGCAATATCATGTTTTCCGGATTTGCAAAGTCCATCAATCAAGGTGTTATACGTGACTACATTAGGCTTGACACTTTCTCCCTGTTGCATCTCCGTCTTCAGCTCTAGAGCAACATTAGTTTTGCCGGCTTTGCAAAGTCCATCAATCAAGGTATTATATGTGACAACATCGGGATTGACACTTTCTCCCTCTTGCATCTCCCTTATCAGCTCTAGAGCAACATTAAATTTTTCGGCTTTGCAGAATCCATCAATCAAGGTATTGTAAGTGACAACATCAGGCTCGACAACTTCTCCCTCTTGCATTTCCCTCATCGCCTCTAGTGCAACATCAGGTTTTCCGGATTTGCAAAGTCCATCAATCAAGGTGTTATATGTGACAATATCAGGCTTGGCACTTTCTCCCTGTTGCATCTCCCTCATCAGCTCTAGAGCAACATTAGCTTTGCCGGCTTTGCAAAGTCCATCAACCAAGGTATTATATGTGACAACATTAGGCTTGGCACTTTCTCCTTGTTGCATCTCCCTCATCAGCTCTAGAGCAACATTAACTTTTCCGGCTTTGCAAAGTCCATCAATCAAGGTGTTATACGTGACAACATTAGGCTTGGCACTTTCTCCCTCTTGCATCTCCCTCATCAGCTTTAGAGCAACATTAGTTTCCCCGGCTTTGCAAAACCCATCGATCAAGGTGGTGTATGTGACAACATTAGGCTCGACACTTTCTCCCTCTTGCATCTCCCTCATCAGCTTTAGAGCAACATCAACTTGTCTGGATTTGCAAAGTCCACCAATCAAGATGCTATACGTGACAACATTAGGCTTGGCACCACTTTCTCCCTCCCGCATCTCCCTCATCAGCTCTAGAGCAACATTAACTCGTTTGGATTTGCAAAGTCCATCAATCAAGGTGTTATACGTGAAAACATCAGGCTTGACTCTCTCTCCCTCTCTCATCTCCCTCATCAAATCTAGAGCAGCATCAATGTTGCCCAGCTTGCAATAACAGTTAATCACAATGGTCATAATGTATGTAGTGGGGGAGATTCGAGAAGCTCCCAATTCTTCATACAAGGATATGGCTGTGGAGTATTGCTTCTTTCTCACAATTACATTCAACAATTTAACAATTTCTGTAACATGAGGTCTTGAGCGGGCATGGAGTTTCCGACGAAATAAATCAACAGCCTCCCCAACACTCATATCCATGTCCTTATATTTCGATTGATTTCTTCTACCCATAGCCATAGAATTGTGTCTTGGACCAATAATTTGAGATCGACAACGAAACCTCCTTGTTCTTGTTCTCGATGAACCAACATTTGGGGGAAAATTGAAATTCACGAAAAGCAGAGGCCAAGGAGCAGAAATGGAAGGAGACGGAGAAGGAACTGACCTTGAAGTTGAACCATAACACGGTGTTGAGAACAACTCCATTATCGTCTTCTACAAAGCTTCGAGCTCTCTTCTGGTTTTTTTCTGGGTGAGACTGAGAGCTCTACGGATTGAGTCCATTGATTACATAAAGATAATGTTTAAGCCAAACCAGAAGACGACGTCGTTCAGAGATGTTTATTCCAATTCTATATGTTTCTAAGTTTCTTATTAACTCTATCTTTAAGGCTAATTTCACTTAGGTCACTCCAAAAGTTTGTAGTCTCACTTAGGTTACTAAGTGACTGCTTTTAATGGCCAGAACTCTGGGCGAGTACCAGTGGCCAGAGGGTATTTTGGTCATTAATTTTTTTATATCAAAAATAACTAACATCGTTATAACATTGAGACAAAAGTTTTTTTTGGTGACCTCACAAATTAAATTAGAATTTTGATGACTTAAGTGAGATTGCAAATTTTTGTGGTGACCTAAGTGAAATTACCCATATTTTATATTATATACATTCCACTGTTATTATCATGGTCGAACATGAATTTGAGATCGTCAAAGTCCCGACTAATTTAATTAATAATTTTGACTTTAAGTTTTTAAAAATGCAATTGCTGATAAAATTTGGTAGTAGAATCTCTCACTCGAACGAGATATAAAATCTCACATAAACATTTTTTTCAGTTTAAGCAGTGGGGATACGGCTAATTATAATAATTGCACAAATTTCATATACCCATTTAGGAAAATTGATGAACAATGCTTATTATTATACTATTATTATTGAATGGGGCACTTGTGAAGAAGAAGATACAAATTCCGTTTTATTTTAAATTGAATGTCAATTTTATTGTTTTTGAAACAAAATATGCCCATTTATACAAAAAGAATGTAAGTTCACGACACGTTTTTACAATTAATGATATACTCATGGGAGGCACAGCGTGCTGCGCGATAATACCCGTAAAAGTTCATTATATCTATGTTCTAAAGTAATTTTGAAAGATGGAACGTTAATGTTTGTGGATATATATTACTAATGCATTGTGGAAGACATTTATTGTAAGTATGGAACTAAAATGTGAACATTGCAAATGATTTATAAACGAAAGTATTATATAACAGTAGGTGGGAGCACCACGCGATGCGTGGTGCAACCTTTGAAAAAAAATGGTACACTATTGTATTAAAAAAATATCATAACATAAACACGACGTTATGCACGACGTTATATAGCAAACAAGAACAAATACGCACACATAATTTTAGCGTGGAAAATCTCCTCAAGGCGAGAGAGGAAAAACCACGGGACCATCGAGGCCGCCTAATCTCCACTATCAATATAATGGGTACAACGAGTTCTCTCTAAATACAATTAGAGGATCACAATATCTCAAGATTAAACAATCTTGACTCAAGCCACAATTACAAGAAAGAGTAGAGAAACTTCACCGAATTGGTGGCACACGATCAGAAAATCGTATCAAAATCATTGGGACCTCCAAACGCAAATTCCAATGGTCAGAACGTAGTACCTCGTCTTCCGAACACCCTGTCCAAAAATCGTACAATGGATCGACCTCCGATCGGACTTAAGAACCTTGCTGGTCGGCCCTGAAAGTAGCAGAAATTTCTACACGAATTTCTCTCTATTGTCTTCTATTTATAGAAAAACAATTAGGATTCCTTCCCCATGTTAGAGACTAATCATAAGGGCTTTGGGCTTCCACTTATTAAATAAAGGCCCAACATTAATCACAAAAACAAAAACTTACCTAAAGAAGCAATACACTACAATTATAGGAACTTGGACTTACTGGTTGCTACTTAGTACTTACTCAAAAATCTTGAAAACCCAGATATGGTTCTTGAAGTAAACATGAAACTTGAAGCCGGCTCCTTGTTTGGCCTCCAAATGGGCATGAAACCGGTCAAGTACTATGTGGTACACCAAATCTTGTGTATTTTGTGTTTGTTCTTTACTATGTTGAGACAATGTTGTTGAGTTTTGGTATAGGTTGATGCGTTCGGCGGGTCGGCTTTCTGGGGGAATCCGGCGGCGGTGTGCTTGGTGGAGGAAGAGAGGGATGAGAAGTGGCTGCAGTCTATGGCAGCCGAGTTCAACATGCCGGTGAAATCCTATGTGTTAGATGTTGGGATTTTACGTGTAAGTCTAAGTCTCGCATTGGACACAACAAGCCATAAGACTAGTATTTTTGGTTAGGGATGGATCACAATGTGTATATGAGCTTCTTTGTGCTCCTCCTTGTAAGGTCCGGTTCTCCACAACATTAGAATATATGTTCAATCAAAATTGAATTCACTCTGACCGAGATTGAGAGGCATTGCCCATTATTTGAAGGTTTGGGGGCACGAAGTAGCCTTCGATTAAATGATTGTCTCGTTTACAGTTCAGAGAGTCGAGTTAGAAGGAGTATATGACCTCTAAAATTGTATGTTGTGTTTGGATTTTGATAGGGTTGGCCAAATCGAACCGAAAACTGGCTAG
>JAYMTP010003730.1:0-16371 GCA_036897365.1 Geranium brycei | reverse complement strand
ATGGCGTCGGGTGCAATTAGGGCACGATATTGGAGGCTTATCGGAGGAAGACTCATATCGGAGTTAGGGTTCTTGGGGTGTTACCCTTTACCCGAGAGGGGGAGAGGGTCCAACGAGCTCGAATTAGGGCTCGTTGGTCACATTCATGCGCCTTTTTGGTGGAAGGGGCTATCGAACGTGACATTCTCCCCCACCGGTTCCTTCACATTTCTTGAGAGAGTGTGAATGACATATGTTTGAAAATTAAAAGAATAGGTGAGGGCATTTTAGTCTTTTCAATTCAATTCTAATAACTCTTTTAACCCTCAAGGGTATTTTAGTCATTTCACATGTAAAAATGTTAAAACTAACGGAATTGGACGGAGAGGTGCAACGTGAAAATTTTGCACATCTTACGTGTAACCATCTGGAAAAAAAAAAATTCTAGAAGTACCCACCTGAAAAACAGACATATTTAGGGATAGCCACTTGGAATTATCCCTAAAATTTACTATAACTTTGTGTAAATTTTTCATTGGTTTTTGACAGACATCTGACCAATGGTAAGGAGTTCGAACCGATTTTGCTTTCGCACGAGGATTGGGTTTGGGTAAATCTTGTGAGCTTGGGTGGGTGGCCTCCGGGCACCGTAAAGATAGCTGGAAACTTTAAAAAAAAATTCTTAACATTAATTTAGGCACATCTCTGGCCTGAAACTAAAGTTGAGATATTTTTGAAAATACATTTTTGATTCGGTAATTAAATGAAAAAAATCGATACTAAAATATATTTAAGCGTTATTCTCCCAAAATATTAAACCTAAACAAATATTAGGGGAGAAACTATTACTAAACAATTTGGATAGGCGAGTTGGAGTGGTTTAGATTTGGAGCTAAAAGAGAAGAATTGAGAGAGAGAGAGAGAGAGATATGGGAGATATGGAGACGGAGATTGGGCTCGACGAGGAGAGCAGAAGCAAGATCAGAGTAGAGAGGAGGAGGAGCCTTAACCAGAGCGTCGCTGAGAGGCGGAGGAGAATCGCCGAGCGGAGCTCCGATCGCTTGGATCTCATCACCGGCAAAATCAGATCCCTCTCCGCCTCCAACGCCTCCTTCCATCTCCACCCCGACCACTCCCCACTGCGACCCTTGCCTCTTCATTGTAAGATTCTCATTCTATTCTATTCTAGGGTTTCTTCCTTTTCGTTTCAATTCCTTATGCATTCATTAACTATATTGATACATAAACATCTAGGCCCAGGGCTATCGATAGTGAATTTTAATGGGGATTAAACTGTTTTATTGCTTGTGTTCTTAAGTCGATTTTAGGTGTGTAGTGTGAGTTCATGAACCTTAATTTTTATAACGCAGTTCTGTTTCCTGGTAATCTTCCCTGGTTGATTGTCAGTTTCAGAGGCTTGATCCGAAATAAGCCTGCTTTTTAGGCCATCTAATTACATTTTTTTTGGAATCATAAGCACCCTGTTTGGAATTATAGGATGGTAGTTGAGTGATTTTGTAAGTTATTTCTTCTGATTGATTTATAATTACACTTTTGGCTATTTACACCTTGGCAACACTTTTCACTTCTAAATTCCAAATAAAGTTTCTGGATTTGCTTTTGAAATTTGCAATCATCCTTGCATTCGGTCTATGTTGATTATGTGTTGATGTTTATACCATGGTTTTGAAAATCCCTCGAGGCGAGGCGGTAAAAGATTGCTTCATTAAGTCTTGCGCCTCACATTATTGAGGTGCCACTAAGGCTTACACCTTCTCGTCTGAAGTACCCGAGGCTTATGAGCAGTGTTATGAAACTCTCGAGCTCTTAAGAGAGTTCTCTCTGCGAACTCGGTAAAATCAAGTCGACCGAGTTTTAAAACTCTTTCTTAGTTGTTCAATTTTACCGAGTTTTTACTCGATCAAAGTTGGTCAAATTTTATTTTTATATTTTACACATGTTTTGAATCTGTTCTATAATTTGTGCTTTTGTTCAACTTATAAAATTGTCTGGAAAGTATCTTGTTTTACTAAAATATTGTAATTTTTGCTTTCATGTGAATTATATGAATATGTATATCTAATAATTATTCAATACAAAACAAGTTTTACCGATTTCTTCTCGAGTTCTCAAAAGTCTTATTTTTTGTCTCACCGAGTTCTCCTCAATTTCCAGTTTTAGAACCTTGCCTATGAGGCTCAGTTTTTTATCTAATATTTGGTTGTTTTAAAAGGCCACTTGAGACATATTTTGTTTGGCATCAGAATTTTTGTTGTTTTCAAATGATGTTTTTGGCTTATAAAAGTTTATAACAATATAAATAATACCCTAAAGATGAACGAAAATGCTCTAAAACTTTAGGTTTTCCAAAACTCGGCGAGGCGACAAATAATGATTTTTCAAAAATCAAGGAGACATCAGCAAAATTCGTTTTATATTATATATTAATCATATAATGCATATATTAATGACAAAAATAACACTATTTTAAGAAAATAAGACAGTTCCAGGCAACTTATCAGTTAAAAATAAAAGCACAAACCATAGTTTAAAAAAGAAAAAATGACACTTTACTGCACATAACTATGGTTGTTTCACACTTTGCTACCCTAACTATTTTTTTTCTCTTTTTTAGCTAACTTGTATTTTGGGACATTTTACTATATCTAACTAAGCTATTTTGCACAAAATTTAGCCTAAAAATGTCCCAAAATACATAGTTAGGTGTAGTAAAGTGTGAAAAAAATAGTTAGGGTAGCAAAGCGTGAAACGGCCATAGTTAGGTGTAGTAAAGTGTCCGTTTCCCTTTAAAAAACATAGGAAACAAGTTCAAACCACGATAAACGTGGATAAAAGTTAAAAAGTCGTCTACATCTATCTACTTCACATGGAGGGGACAAAAACTACTTGCCGAAAATAGAACATTTTTAAAGCATATATAAGAAAATAAAAATATTAAAGTTGAACAACTGTGACCAAGTTTGAACAATGATAACTCTGTATAATTGAACCACTGAGAACGATAAGTGAAAGTCGGTCCAGAACTTGATCAAACATGAGCCACCGAGTTGACCAATTCATTATGTGCTATGAATTGTATGAGATATATGAGATATTTTGAATTTATTGTTCTAGATCTATGAGAAAATACCCCGGTTCCCGATTTTTCCTATTAAAACTTTGGTTTATGCAAAATGGTTATTTCAATTAATTAGTTGTTTACCCGAAACCAAGAACTCATCAAGTATATGATCGGTATATTTCATCTTGACAGTTAAAGGTCTCTAATTTCAAGTTATTTGATACGGTGTCCCGTGCCTTGGATATGGTTATGGGGCCTGAACATGTTATCCTTCTGTTGCTGTTCGGATGAGAGAAAGGATCCGTCTTCCGATCCCGGCCTATGATGATAAAATAGAGTTCGTTATAGAGAGAACCCAAGATCTCGAGTAATTAACTTTTTAGAGAAAATATATTTTTGCTTAATGCTTTATTGAATCTGCTCTCAGGTATATATAGCCTGAGGTTCCCAAACTAAACCAAAAGATCAGGCTTATCACCATGATCGGATAACTACAAAATTCAAATTTCCAACCTAATAGAAAACCAATAACTAATCCGAATAAACAATTCAAAATATAACCTATCCATCTTCCTTATTCCTCGTGTGACAAGTCTTGGAAAAGGTAGTTCTCTCGGAATGGGATTCATAACATTATTTTATTTGACACCCAACCCTTCATTTTCTTCTATTTTTCATATTTTCCCTCGCTGGATTTTGGACTTCAATGATTTTTTAAACTTGCTGCTGTTAGTTTAAAATTTTGCATCTCCGACCCACTGATTATTCAAATTTTCTGCCTGAATTGAATGTTCTTTACCTATTCCTGATTTTAATGTATACATCTTGTTGGACAGCAAAACATTTTTCCAAGAACAAAGTACAATGAAAATGAGAGAAGATACTTTCAATTACTTGAACAAACTAGATCTATGCATTATAGTTGGTCCAACATTTTAATTTGTTTGCTATATCTAACTGCATTTATTCTGTAGCTGATGAGACTGCTGGACCTAGAAATGATGAACCTGCGCCGTCTTCATTGCCAAAACATGAGACAAGCTCGCCAGAACACTCCCCAAATGGAGATGCGGTTGAGATGGATAGAGCAACCATGCAAAACCCTATTATGGTGGACAGGTCCAACACACAACCATTACTAGTGATGCCTGTAACTCAAGAGGTATCAACTGATGCAAAACCTCTTGGAGGGTCGTGTCGAAGCAGTTGGCCTAAATTATTCACTCACAAACAAATAATTCGTTGCATTTTAGCTTCTGAGAGAACTCGGGCCTGTTGTGCTCTAATAATAGCACTCCTGGTAGTCCTGTCTTATATCGATGATCCATTGCTTGGAATGGAGATGGTAAATTCAGAGAGCGTGGTAGCGTGGAGACCACTTTACATAGTTCTGCTAACTAATGTAACCCTTGTGCTCGCACGATTGCTACTCGAGAGGCAAAGAAATCTGGAGGGGCCTCCCGAGCAAGAAAGAGATGAAGGGCAGGAAGCTGGAGATATCTGGACGGATGCAGTCCACCTTTTGGAGTCAGGGCTAGTGGTATATAAGATAATGCGTGCGCTGTTCATAGATTGCAGTATCTATTTAGTAGTTGTTGTCTGTGGCGTCTCACTGGTCTAGCTTTAGCTTTGCTTTGCTTTTGTTGGTAACTAATTGTGCAACCTTACACTAGTAGCTCTGTGATATGGATCATTGTATCATAATTACTGTTAAGAAATGGTTATGCACGTTTCTTAAATTATTATTCATTTATGGAACACATTCTTTTAAGTTCAATGATGCGGGTGGTTTGGCGAACATATATAGACTAGCTCTTCAGGGAGAAGGATTATTGTTCACCCGATGGCTAACGTAGAGCACAATGTTGTATTGGAAACACAGGCAATTGTAGGATCCATTTGTTGCTAACACTTTTCTTATAATTATATTGCATAACCATAAAAACGTTGGGCAGAATTTTCTACCACATCTATGATGCTTTGTTATAGTAGGTCTAAAATTAACTCTTGCTTTATCATTTGAAGCTAGTATAAGCATCTGTTTGTTGAAAAATCGAACATGTTCTTGAGCTTCCTCCATCTGCAGAATAGCAGTAGTTCTTAAACAACACAAAGGATAGTTTTGATTCAGTATCTGAGTCCTAATAGCTGGGTACTGTGCTACTTGTGATGGTCCATGGTTGGTTTGTAGAGAAATGAAAGAGAGGTTGGTTTTGCCCGAGAGTAAATATTTGAGATGTTTACCATTGTTACTCACCACTCTCTTGGAAGATGATTTCCTAGTAACCTTGATAATACAGCTGCTATTGATTCATTAATCATATTGTATTGCTTGCTTCTGTTCCTATTCATATACATACAACCAAGTACTTGGTCATGGCTATTGGGTTATGCTCATAAAGATTCAAACATTTTATCAGCATTGACCAATTTTGGAAATGCAAGGAACAAAATTACCTGAAAGAAGAGCAGTCCATTTTATTTTTGTATTAAGCACATATATAGATACATTCATGAATATAAACATATTGAAAAAGACAGTTTTTGTAGTGAAGGTGAAGATAAGTAATTGGGTATGACATTCACAATCCCAAGCAACATAATGATTTTCTTCTTCTATTCTGTGCTTCTCTACTGAGATGTATCCCCTTTGGCCTTGCAGGGCTTGCCTTTTCCACTCTTATGGCTGCACCCACCCATTTCTTCCCACTGTTAATATACAACATTATCGAAACAATAGAATGCAGATAAACAAACCATAAATTTACCTATTTCATAGAAAAGTTCATTCACATTCTGCGCGGTTTTTGCAGATGTTTCAACGAAGAACATCCCGTTCTCTTGAGCATATTGCTCCCCCTCCTGTACCCATATTTGCAGTGATGAAGGATATAATTCAGTGATCATATGAACATCAGATCATTAAGAAGATGTTTCTCACCTGAGGTCGAACCTCCCTCTTTGCTTCCAAGTCTGCCTTGTTGGCCACCAAAGCCATTACAGTATTGGAATGTCCTACAAATAGAGTGAGGTTAGAACAATCCAATCCAGTGTCAATATTGTTATGTTCAATGAAATTGCAGAATAAATAGGCTCACCATGTCTGCGTAGCTCTTCAACCCATTTCTTGGCTCGAGTAAATGTATCCTGAAAGCAAAAGGGTCAAGAGAGAGATAAACAAAAATAGCGGTATGGTATGTATAGTTGGGAATGGGATGATACATAAACATACCATGCTTGAAAGGTCATAGACAACAATGGCAGCAGCAGCGCCGCGATAGTACATGGGAGCCAAACTGTGATATCGCTCCTGACCCGCCGTATCCCATATGTCAAACTTGACAGTGGCTTCGGTTAGAGACAGAATTTGAGTGAAAAAAGCTGCTCCAATTGTTGTCTCCTGCACATACACACATATGTTAAATGTCTCAAAGGTCCTTTTTAGTGATTGAAGAAACAAACAATGAACACCAACCAACCTGGTTGTCTGAATACAGCCCCTTGACAAATCTTATTACCAAACTGCTTTTTCCTGTTCCCACATCTCCAAGAACCACCTGCATAAATCAAAACTTCCAACCTATGACTTATTCACCATCCTTCCTGACACAAAAAGCTAACAGAATATGGATCCTGACACAAAACACTAAATTCTTTTTTATTATACTTGTTTGACCATTTGGGAACTTTTCCGAAATGTGCAGCCCAGCTTTATACCCCAATTGCCATACATAGAAAACCCAAAATAGGGCAACTGATGCAATACAAGTATAATTTTGTTGGCAATTTGCAACCAAGAAATCCTAATTCATTCATCAAGTAAAGTTGGCAAAATTTAAGCTACATGTAGAAGCAAAACCATGAAAAAAATGTATAAATTGTGGCAGAAATGAATAAAATTGAGCAAGAAAAGTCAGGACATACCCACCAGTTTGGCTTGTATGATCCTGATACCAGACCTAGCCATTTGGAACTTTGATCCGAGAGCACACGCCGACAGAGAGAGAATTGAAATGAAAATGAAGAGATTTAGATGGATGATATATTTTGACAAGGAAAAACTTGCGTGGAAAAGTGTACAAAACTAGGCCAAAGAATGGTAGGTTTGAGGTTCTTGACTGGTAGTTGTTTCTTCCATTTTCACTACTTTGTGCCTTGACATAGCCATGATTGTTTATCATATTGAACAACATTTCTAACAGTATAGCTTTCAGGCCAAACCAACATTTTCCTCACATTTATACAAATCAATCCCAGTTTAATGTGGTGACAAACAAGCATGCATCATCATATTTACATAACAATAACATTTGACTTGCACAAACCCAGGCGGGTTCAAAACTGGATCACAAAATGTTTCCAATCTAACGACCTCTCATTAGATCACAGTGCCAACCTTTTAATGGTTGGAGTCACACCTTGCTCATACGAGTGTGTATCAACTTGTTCTTTCGATTTTGGTTCCGATTGCAACACCAAACCGCTCACATCAAATTGCAAAATTGCAGACTTTCAGCTACCTTAACTTTTTGGTGGTTTACAGTCGATCATTACTCTTAGTGAGCTGCAGTTTCAACCAAAAATCTTGCCTTGAAAATATTCTATTCTTGATTCAATCAAGTCTTATTATCAGAATATAGACTTTCAAATCAACAAACAAATGTGTATTCGGTTGTAAAATGGGCTGGCCCAGAAATGATTGAGATTTAAGAGAGAAAAAGTTAAAAAATTAAAAATGAATGAATGACATATTTTTGAAAATTTAATTATTAGTTGAGAGTATTTTGGACTTTTTATCAGCAACTTAACACTGTCAAACCTAAGTGACACGTTAGGCAAATTCAGGGGTTCACAAGCCCAATTTCATATTTCGGGATAGTTAAGTGAAAAACTCGTATTGTACAGAGTAGCTAAGTGGAATTTTCCTATAAAACAATTACTTACTGAAATTAATAAGTGGTATACAACTTATCATAGGGGAAATGACAGCTCATAAGTGAAAAAATTGTTAAAATGCATTAGATAATGTTAGATTCGGTTTGTCCATGAATTGTGTTACTCAACTCGAAAATTGGACCGTTCACTTTAAATTTTGTTTTTCAATTTTAGTGGACTAACGAAACCTGTCATTTGGACTTGATTCGTAACAATTAGATCGATGATTTGAGCGAGTGGACTGGTTTGCAGTTCTAACTCGCTTCACACGCTACTTGCTTATACGACGTACCTGGTATATAAAAAGCCAATTTTTAAAATTCATTCCGAAATGGTTTTTGGGAAAGGTGAAATCCCCATATCTGATTGGGGCCAGACCATAATTGGGGTAAATTATATTTTTGAGTTTAGGTGGAGATGGGGACAGACAGACGAAGATCCAGTCAAAGCCAGAGCGAGTAAAACCAACCTCACCCCATCCCATTGCCATCGTCACTGGTTGGAATATCATTTAGAACAATGTGATAAGGTCACAACTTATATAAAGATAAACTATAAGAATTCATTTTAATAAATCAGCAAGGAATATGAAACAACAATATTATAAGTTATAATATTAGGTCCATACATGGTCACTTTCCAGTGGAAAATTTGTTTGCATAAGAACATATAGTGGAATAATATGATGCCAAAGAATGCATAGTTATTTAGTGGTTTGAAATTTGTATATTCTTTGGAGAGCTGCAACCCTTGCAGCGAGATCATCACAATCTGGTAGACTGGGATGAACAAGGCCTCCAAGGTCTAGAGAGCTAGACCGACCATGTGCCTTTCTTTCACTCCTTCCTGAACTTTCTGCTTCTTCTGCTACTGACATTGACTTTGTGGCTCGATGCCTTGCTTTATCCTTTCCCTCTTGATCGCCTGCTGCTTCTTGTGATCTCCTCCTCCTCACTGATCTCGCCTTTGCCTCATCAACATTGACGCTTGGTTGGCTAGGATTTGGCCTGGTGTAAGGGGGACGCACGAAAGATCCTCCCGAGGCTGAACCAGTCTGCGGCTTCTTGTCTTGTTTAGTTTCGCTGCCTCTTCTAGGCTCGGTGATTGCTTCATTTTCCTCCTTCCCGTGTACCTTGAACCTGTTCTCTTTCAGTTCCTTACTGGCAGCAGTGACAGGTGGTGTGTCTCTCTTTGGGACTGGACTCGCTTGGTGTGGAGTAAACAGTTTCTGTTCCAAAGCCTTTGAATCCCACTCTATAGAGGATTCAAGTGCTATCTCCTGCATCAACTGAAGCTTCATGTCCTTCGTTGAAGGATTTGCCTTGAACTTTTCAATAAACTATACAAGAACAACAAATCAGCAACAAAACAGATAAAAACTACATAAACAAACTTGATAAACTCTTATTACCTCCTTGCTAGCAAAAGCCTCCAGAGAATTTCCATATCTTCCAGTAAACAGACTTCTAAGTTGCCGTAGCTCTGGCATATCAGCAAACCTCGCTGCAGCATATACTAGAGATGCTGCAGCTTCTCGGCATTCTTCAGGACACTCCCTATAATCACAAACATAATTAGTATCAATTTCGAACAGTGACATTTCAGAGAATCAAAACCAAAAGCAAATGGGTGTTGTGTTGTGTTGTGTTGTTCATGATTATGAGACTTATAACTTATAAAGTTACTCTACAAACAATATTGAAAATTTTGAATATATATATGGAATGCCACACATACCTTTGTTTTACCATATCTGATAGATGAGCGGAGATGCAGCCGCAGAACAATTCAACGAGATCATAGCATGCGGTGATATTCTGCTCGACCAGCAGCACATCAGCCTGTCACCCCAATGAAAAGACAAGGGTCAATACTCTGACCAGCGCAGGCCATTCCTATATCAAACCTGAGATCATCATTATGTGCTAAAGGCTTCTATACCTAAAATGCAAACACTTGTGAACATAATGCTTTAATTTTTGTTAAATCATGTCATAGACAGCTAGCCGAAAATGGAAACCATGCTATGTGCACCAATTAACATAATCTTCACCAAACAAAAAACTAAGCTCGTAAATCATCATTGACCCAATTTGAGGGGCAACAATTATAAACCATTTCCTCTCAGAAATTTCTAACAATGAACTTCCCTACAAAGGCGATCATAACTTTTTCTGTCCAATTGAATCAGCCACGCCTGTCTCATTGCATTTCATGATGGTCCAAATCATACACATAATTTCACTTTTTAATTAGTTTTTATGGTTAAAATAAACGATGAGCGAAGAAGTTGTATGAGGCAAAACCCACTAAACGAGGAGCTCTGAGAAGTTGTGAGTTATATAGCAGACATGACAAAGCAAGACCATGTGCTGGCAAATACAGACAAAACTAGGAAAAGCTTGACCAGGAAGAAATTTTCTCAAGAAACAAACAAGAGGAAGATTCCAAACACAATAAGAAATTGATCAACAAACCATAACAGAGATTCAATGACAAAACCCAAAAAAAAAAAAATCTCAAATGAGAATACCCATTTTCATTTTCATCATAAAAAAAATTCAGAAAAGCGAGTGACGTTAACCTTGAGATATGCATTGTAGTGGAGACCTCCCTTGAGAAGATCCGCAATGTCGGTCTTCAAGAACTTCTCCACGGCAAGCCTCTTCTTCTTCACTTGCTCGAGGCGGGTCCTCATGTGCCTCAGCGCCGATTTGCTGCAATCAAACACCAAAGCCACAGAAATATCAGAGACAGATCACCCAGAAGCGATTCTAAGTTGTGGGCTGGGGATAGAAAATCACCATTTAGTGTAGAATTTTGGTTTGCTCCAACCGTCGAACATCTTGTGTGCACAAACGAGTACAATAACAATGGGTTTGGGTATTTGTTTTTGTGTGAAGAGAGTACAGTTGTTGCAAGGAAGTCAAGAGGCCAGAAAATGAAGGATGAGGGGGAAGAGAGAAAGTGTAGAGACAGAGAGACGAAGGGAATATATAGTAATATATAGAATACAGAGACAGAGGGAAGGATTGTGGAATGCTAGCTGGTTTGGTTTCTAAGGAGAGAAAGTCCGGTTGCCCACGTAAGATTTCACTACCACTTTTGTTCCACTCCAATTAACAAGGAATGATGACACTTTGTTACACTTAACTATAGTGAAATGACACTATCATGTTTTAATTATTTTTCTTTTTTTTTTAGTACCCTGACAATTTTTTTGTGACAACCTATGCTAAAATGACTAAAATACCCATGGTTTAAGAAATCAAAATAGAAATGGTCTAATTTAATTTATCAAACCAGATTTAAAATGGTTCAAATTTAATTTTAGATTTTGAGGGCATAATTGTAATTGCATCTTAAATATAAACCAAATTGAACTAGAGATAAATAAAATTGAACCAATTTCATTTATGGTTTCTTAAACCAAGGGTAGTTTAGGTATTTTAGAGGTAGATTGTCACATAAAAATTGTTAGGTACTAAAAAAGAGAGAAAAATAGTTAGGGTATGAAAGTGTCATTTCGCTATATTTAGGTGTAACAGAGTGTCATTATCTCTAACAACAATATACATCTTAACTTTTGTTTTTTTAAGAAACATCTTAAATCTATCTAAATGAGTGTAAAATACTCTCCCTTTATAATTTTAAAGTGTACAATTCACTGGTAAATACGAAATAATCGTTTTACTAAATTAAATCAACTGAGTGTGCCCTAATGGTTTGAGGCCTATTCGCTTCCTTGGACTTAGGTCCTGGGTTCGAGGCTCAGTTGGTACCCGGAGGAGGCTATATAATTATATTTAATGTGTTTGTTTGTTTATTTGCTTATTTGTTTGTAGTCCTGCTATTGCAGAGTTCAGGTGTTAACGACAGGGGTTACAAGAGAGTTAATTCTCTCTTGATGGTGGGGTGTTAATGCCCACAACGGTCTGATTTGTATTAATGGATTATTCTTTTGTCTTCCATCCTCCTTTTCTATAAATAGTGGAGCTTTACTCATTTGTTCCTTACGAAAAATCCAAATTGTTACCAATTCCTCTTCCACGAAACTAAAGTTCCACTGATATCCACTGAAGTTCCTCCGGTTTTTGAGACTGTCCGTACCAGTTCCACCTCCAGCTCTTCGAGTGGGCGTTGGTCCGGAGTTATGTGCAAAACCTTTGTAGCTACCGGATTGGATTGCCACCTCCGTCCACCGGACATATAACTTTCAGGTCAGTGGCATCGTCGCCACGACACAGATTCGATTCCTCTTCTCCGCTCCTATTTTGTATGGTTATACCAGGTTACCATGTTCAAAGGTTTAACCAGCAGGGTACAAGGTTCCACCAGCAGGGTACAAAATTTTACCAGCGGGGTCAGTCTCTTATCCCAGTTGAGCTAGCGTTACAACCTGACTGTCCATTCGATCGGTTTTGCTGCACTGCTCTACAACTGGGTATTATTTATTCCAACAGAATGACTGTGCACACGTATGTGTTCGTTGTTGTTATCCTAGTGGCGTAAATGGCAATGTGTGTTACCGTTACAATGACAATCTATAATGTCATAACAATTGCGCACTCTGCGCCACCGTCACCTTGTAGCTGCGTTATTCACCCTTAACGGTGGCGATACATTTCCAGTATAAAAAAATTCCAATAGCGACAAGCGGGCGAATAATTTTTTTATTCTAACTAAATCGATCAACAATAATTAGCAATTTTGATTTTAGAGTATTTGTAATAGATTTCTAAAATGTTGTGTTTTATTAAAAAAAATGAAAATACGCATCACGTTTATGAATAGAGATATTCATTCGACCAAATAAAATGTAAATGATATTTACAATTAAACACCAATTATATATAGTCATGATCTCGTGCGAACTTGTGAGAACCGTGTTTCCATTATTTTGTCATGTATTTTCATTATTAAGCCATGTGTTTCCATTATTATGCCATGTATTTTCATAACCGTATTTACATTATTATGACATGTATTTCCATAACATTATTATGGCAGACCAATAAAAATAAAAATAACAACTTTTTTGTTCTTTCAATCCCTCGTAACACCCCTCCCTTCGACGGGTAACACTTTCCCCTCTAGGGTATAGAAAAATGCACGCCCCCCGTTACATTTGGATGATTCTCACGAGTTCTCACGCAACTCTTGGTTCTCACTTGAATATGCCCATCTATATATATATACACACATAAAAGTCAAATTAAGGTGCATAAAAATTAGGGATAACGGTAGCTGTCTATACTTAGATTTAACGTTTTGGCAGATAACTACACCTAAATATTCTTTTCACTTGAGGGATAGTCAAGAATTTCAAATTTTGCACCGTTAGTAATTCTGTTAGATTTAGATTTTTTATTTCGTCAAAAAGGCCAAACTACCCTTTAAAGAGATGGAAAATCTTTTAATTAGAATGAAAAGATTAAAATGCCCTTGATTGTCCTTCTAATTTCAAAAATGCTACTCCTCACTATCTCTCTCTCTCTCATCCCTCCCTCTACCCCTCTCCCTCTCTTCGGCTCCATGTTCATATTCAAGCAAAAAATAGACATTCTCAATTCCAACCAAGACAGGAGCACGGGAAGGAGCCTGAGAGGTTTTCAAGGTAGAAGTGAGTTTCAAACCTAAGGCCGCATCCTTGAAATAGACATCATATGTGAAAAAAAATAAAAGGTAGGGGGATAGGATCCTTGAAAGAGACCAAGCCACGAATATTATATTATCTTAAAGACCCATAATTAATATCAAAATATGAATTAATATGTTTATTACTTTTTTTAAAAATTACATCAAACATTATCTACTCATGGAACTCTACTTATTGTGTGATGCTCAACTGCTGGACTGTAATTTGTATATTAGTTATTTTGAATCATAATTTGTATATTAGTAAGTTAATAAAATAGAAAAATAAGGGAGACGAGGCGGCAATTTCTCCGCCTGCCTCCGCCTTTGCCTCTGTTGCACGCCTTTTTGGTACCTCGACAGATTTTCGTCGGGGTCTTTCAGGATTTGACATCATTGGTGTTTGCGTCGGTGACGAGCATAGATCCCTAGGCCTTGATGGTTTCGGAAGAATCATTTTTTTGGGAGGTTTCACTGTTTTCATCTTCTCCGACGTTAATGGCGGCGCTGGTTATGATTCGTGTCGCCGGTGCGCCCTTGCAGTGGAGGGGGGGATTGTTCGGCGTGTTTGTCTCTTAGTTCAATCGAAGGAGAGCATGGTGGACGTGGTGGCAACCAGAACGGGCTGGCGATTGGTTCTGGTTCCAATATGTTCGGTTTCTTCACCATCTTTGATGGTCTCGGCGGTGCGAAGGTGGCAGTCGCGTGCTGTGTTTGGCCCCATCCGTCTTCGCCTCTGTCTTCCACCACTTGAAGCCCTCCATTGACGACAATTTTCTCATCTCTGCAATATCCCCTCTGATTGTTCTGCCGATTTTGGTTTTAAGTATTTGAGCGATTTTTTTCGCTAGTTTTGTCTCGCCTGTTGTGACTGTGTCCCTTGTGGAACAAAGAGAGTAAGTGTGTTGGTTTTGATGCGATGTTTCGACAATATTTTGGGATCTTGGTGTGTTTTGATTTGTTTTAACGAGGGATTCTCGCAGGCGCTCGTTTTTGTTTAGTGGGTTTGCGATTTCAACATCTTATAGCGGCAGTTTGCGTGTGGAGGGCTATTTGGGTTCTGTGGTCCTCCGAGGGGTATGAACCAGTGATCCAAGACTCGCGAGTATCCAGCCCCACTACTCCTTAGTTAGAACCCTGGGAGAATCACTCTTTTCAGTTATGTTTCGGTTGCTCGGTTTTGGGTTGTGTACTGGGATAGGGCTGAATTGAGAGGAGTCCCCTACCCAATGGCTTGTTTGTTGTCAGGTTGTGTTGGTCGTCAAAGCCTTTGTAACGATCTGTGTCGAAAGATGATGGCTTGAGGAGAGATGTGATTGCTGGTCATTGTGGAGTCGTTGGACTGATTGAAAATGTTGTCTTTTGGGTTCGAATAAGAAGTGTTCCTATCACATTATTGTTCTATTTCGTTTGCATATAGGTTAGGATATTTGGTGACTATTTGTTTTGATCATTTTTGCTCTTTTGGGCTCTAACTTGGAGGAGGGTATGAGTTATCTTCCATATTAATATCTCTGTTGTACTTGTTGTAGTAAATATTTAATAAAGTTGTTCCGATTTCTTTCAAAAAAAAGAATATGTATATTAGTTAGGGAAAAGCTCAATTACCCTCCCTAAGTTTAATTGATTTTCACTTAACTACCATTAGTTTTGAACGCGATTTCTGAAGCGTTCTAAGTTTAAAAAAAATTCACTTAACCCCTCTCCATTATGTTTTTTTAAAGAAAATTATATTATTTTTGTGAAATAACGAAAATGCCATTGTATAAAAAAATTTAAAATAAATAAAAATAATTTTGAACTTATTTTGTAAAAAATAAAGAATAAAATAATGTTAGTATTTAAAAAAAATAAAAAAATGATTACAGAGCATCTTTTTATATTTTATTTTTCTTAAAAAAACCTTAAATTTTTTTTATTCTTTATTTCTTACAAAAATATATGTTCAAAATAATTTTTATTTATTTATTTTAAGTTTTTTTATTATAATGTCATTTTCGTCATTTTAAAAGAAACATATTTTTTTTAAAAATTTAACGAGGAAAGGTTAAGTGAGACTTTTTAAACTTCGGGTTCCAAAAATCGTGTTTAAACTTAAGGAAATATAAGTGAGAATCAGCTAAATTTAAGAAAATTAATGAGCTTTTCCCTATCAATTAATTTATATACAGTAAAGATATCATTCTTTAGTCTTAATTAACTTCCATGTAACGTGGCTGGCGAGAAAGCGAGTCAATTACTTGCTAATCATCTGCTGGAAAGGTTCACTACGAAACAGCTGTGATTGTTACTTGCTTCGCAAGCTACTTTGTATAATAAAACAACGATAAATATTAAACAGTTCCTTGTACGAGACCCACTTTCTACAAGTGTCCGAACCTTCGTCCCCAAGTATCGCAGAAGCACGAATACTACTTTTGCTCTGCCTCAGCACAGGGCTATGCATGTGCATGTTGGACCCACACAACCAATCTTCCCAATATTAGCCAAACTTGTGTGAAACAACTATAAATAAAGATTAATATGTACTTATCAACTTAGATTTGTAAGTAAATCTAGGTTAATATGATGTAAAAATTTGGTTTATCCTCGCATTCACCGTACTTTATATGCTCTCCATAAAAACTTACCAATTTTATAAAATATTCAAAAACAATAGATCAACTTAATAACAAATATGAATATTGACAAGAAAGTAGATTTTCTTCTAGAATACACCACATAAATAATCTTATATA
>JAYMTP010003729.1:0-16377 GCA_036897365.1 Geranium brycei | reverse complement strand
TGGGCTTAAGGGAAGCAGACACAATGTTATGAGCTCAATGTGGATGGAAGATTGTTGAAATCCACACTTAAGACAAAGTCTCACACTTGAAGTGTATGAGGTGGAAAGATAGTTTATATATACATTATATTTAAGACTCACTAGAACTTTTAGAACTTCATAGAATTCTATTATTGACACGTAATCTTCACTCAATTAATGTTATAATATTAATAAAATTCTATGAATAATAAGAACATCAATTTTGTCACTTTTCATTCTCTTCTACGAAAATCAATTAGTGTTTTTTGGACTTTTGATCTCTAGCGTAACTCTGTCCTACAATTAGGAATTGAACACTGTATAAGATGAGTTAGGAATTTCTTAAAGTTCCGGCTCTCTAGAGTTTCATTGTACATCCTATGAATAAAATTGTTCGAATACACTGTTGATTCGATAAAAATCTTATACATCTTACATCATAATTTCTAAAATTGATATACCCTATCAGGGCATATCTTTCGAGGATGAGTTAAGATTACTTGAGTATGCGTATTATTGTAATGGTAGGAAGCCTGATTGAAATCAGTATGGCCATGCCTTGAAGATGAAAGCGAATTAATTCATTCACGTGTTCTTGCTTACAAGTACAAATATTCTAAATTAGTTAGAGCGATGCATTATATTCTCTATACTACCCGACCTTCTCCCTTTTATATTCTAGTCGAAATGTAAGAGTAAGTGTGAGTGAGATACTCTGTCTTTGAAGCACCCCAGAGATGATGGGCAACATCAAAGTCTTTATTGGCTTTATAGAAAGATTAGAGGGAGAGAAACCTCATAACACTAAGCCATCAACGGATGGCACCCCACTGACATGCCCATATGAAGGTAAAATTCCTTCGGTGAATGGACAAACTCAATAATAGACTAAGGAACTCCGTAAGACCATTTAATCCCCGAAAATCACAAGGAATATGAAATAAGGGAAGTGACACATAAAGACATGAGATTAGGGGAATGTGAGGAAGTAATGTGGGGAATTCTATGAGAAATTCTCCACTCCCTTGCACATGACAGTGCACTAGTCGTCAAGTAATATTGGAAGTAAGATTATGACCCTGAACATCAATCCCACGAGAATACAGGTGGACGCTTGTCTAGGTGATTAATGATGCCGGGCTCGAGTGAAACAAATACAAGGGTTTTAAAATACTACAGTATTAAAACTGACAAAACAACTCAATAATGCAATCGAACAACTAAACATAAATCACAAACGTGTCAAGAATGCAAAATTGATCGGGAATGTGTCAAAATTCAGAGAAATCAAAGGTGAATTCATAATTCCATTATCATGCAATTAAGGTGTTGTCGTATCCTTATTTGCCCTAACATTCTCTCTATTGGGCAATGAAATGTCTAACCACCCGGAATGATTCTAAGTTCGTCACTCCAAAGCAAATTCGTAAATAATTTATTTATTTATTTGAAGAGAAATTTATGCCCTTTAACCATCACTTCAATACATTACTCAAATGAGGGTAAAATGTTCATTTCAGTCTATCAAATAATTATACAGTGAGGGCAATTTGGACTATCTACTTTTCAATTTTGTTATCTTTAACGAAAGTCACCTTAAGTGTAACAAAAAAGTACACAAACTAAACAATAGAGGAAGGAACTGCATGAGACTACTTATTCCCTGAAAATCACAAAAAATATAGAAGAAGTGAAGTGCATCATGGAGACATGAGACTGGGGGAATATGGGGTAGTAATATGGGAAATTCCGCGAGAAATTATCAACTCCCTTACTCATGATAGTGCATTGATCGTCAAGTAATATGGGGAAGTAAGAATGCGACATTGAATATCGATCCCACAAGGATGCAGTAGCTAGTGGACGCTAGTCTATGTGGTTAGGACACAATTCTAGGTTCTCTTTGCCTATGTCTACTGGACTTGACATGCCGGATTGGAGAACTGGCAGGTTGTGTTCAGTTTGATGGAGCTCTCGGGTAAAGGCCATTGGGGTTAGATTGTTGAGGTGCAGTCTGACAGGTTAGAGGTTGGCAGGATGGATCAGCTTCTAGCGCTCTCTACCAATGGTTGGCGAGATGGGAGCTCGGCAGGCTAGAGTCCTCGATTAGCGTTTTCGGGTAGGACCTGTCGAGGTTGACCTATCAAAGTCAGTAGGCTGACTTGGCGCTTCTTAAGGGTTACTGGCTTGAGGTTCCAAGCTTGCTTTGTCCGGGTGGACCCCCATAGGATTCCTCCAGCAGGCTTGAGCAATTTTTCACGTCTTGTTGAAATCTTCTTATTTTCGCTCCAAAATGCTCCTTTGACTATCCTGATTTCCAGGTTTGCTGTGTTTCGAAAAGTTTTGGTAGTGATTCAAAAGAGGGATTTAGAGTGGGTAGGGGTGTTGTAGTGGTTCATTTGGAAGGCCTGTCACGACCTAGTATGGGCTTCAATAACGTTTCATCAAGGGGGCGTTGTGGGGGAGGCATCGTCCAACTGGGTGGCATGGAAGGCCGAACAGGTAGTTTCGCCAACGTTATGTGTGGGACGGGCAATGCATTCCAGGGTTTGACTGTGGATAAGTATGGTGTCGGGCTGATTCTTCAAGACGCTTCTGGAGTTGTTTGGGGCAAGGGTTTTCTAGGCTATGGTTGAGCTAACCAGCAGTGGTGGAGGCGACGAGCATTATGGAACCCCTGATGTGGATTTGCAGCAACACTTGGGGTTCGGTGCGTGATCAATAGGACTGTCAGGCAGTGGTTCGGGAAATTTTGAGTAAGTTATAAAATGTACTCAGATCAAACTAATCATACCAATCAATACATTTAAATCTGTGATCTTACCCAAATCACCTGAAATATTCATCATCTGTTACACCCAGCAAGACTCGAATAAATAATAAAATTGTCGAGTGGATGGATACACACAACAGTACAGGGACAAAGATGAAATGATGTATTGTGACATGATTCAACTAACTAACTAGATTGTTGGAAGAATAAACTGTACTCCGGAAAGGCTGTCAAGAAACTTGAAATGAGCGGCACTGGTAAAACCTGACCTTTTACCAGTATGTCATGGTATTGCTCTATCAACAATCCCACAACTCTTTGCCCGTCTACTTCTTCCAGACGACCTGTACATAAACCACAGACGCATATGTCATTTGATAGCGACATGACTACATTTTTCTGGGTAAACCAAACTCTTATTTGCTAAAGCTTATTTATAACAAATTAAATCAGTTGCAATGGTAGAATGATATCCCATGATGTATCGAAACTCGATGATGGGAAGAATTCCCAGAAATCACTGTCAGTTCCATAATTCAAAATCCTTCAATGATTATACTGATAAGAGTGGCTATTGTAGAGACTGAAGGCATCAAAAACTTACCCAATTCAATCTCATGGTCTTGATCTTCTTCATCACCCTCTTCTATAGCTGAACCCTCCTCCAAGGCAAGGGCTGTTTTAGCATACCTATCCAGAAACTCCGCTTCGGTTTCCTCAAGTTCATCTTCCTCGGAATCCTAATGATAAACAACAAAAAGATTTCATCAACTTACCAGTAACAATGATGGGAAAACAAGTGGCAAAGTGCTTCACGTATTAAAGACATAAGATAATCCCACAACACCATAATTATAATCTATATTCTGTCTACTTTCTTCATTTAGACCGAGGAAGAGACAGGAGAACTACTATTTTTTAAGAAATAAAATTTAATGAATGAATGAGAATAAAGGAAACACGGAAAAGGGAACCCCAAATGCTTAAAACAAGGGGATGATGCAATAGATAGAGCTAAAAGGAACGCGGACTAGCTACCCCCGCATCAAAAGATAATTCACTCGAGCCTCCATCCGATTTCAGTAACGAATAAGCCCAATGTTGCAACTTCACCAAAGTCCCTTCTGAAGTCGAAATTTCCCCATGGAACACCTTCCCATTACGAGCGAGCCAAATGAGCCATAGCATAAGGAGACATAAATGGTGCCGCGTACGAAAACCGGAGCTGAGAGCACAGATAGCTTCCCAGCTCTCCAACAGCAAGCTCATTGTAGCCAGAAGAACCGAGCTATAAACCAATCCCCATAAACTCCAAGCTCAAGGGCGGAATAAGGGAAGATGGGAGCTGTCTTCTGGATCAGACAGCCAAAGAGCGCAAACCCGCTGATCATCTGAGATAGGCACTTTCCTAAATGGCAAAATAGCCTCTATGTGATCACTAGAAGAAAAGAAAAGGTTTAGGCTGGACCTCTTCAACCATCTTTCATACCAGCATTTTGGTAGCCTTATGCAGGCTATCAGAAAATATAGCAGACTGTAGAATTGACAGTGTTATAAACTAGATCTAAATAAGATGTTTAGAACAACCGACCTCATCGTCTTCTGTTTCATCATCATCATCATCCTCGTTCTCGTCCTCTTCTTCATCATTGTTGTCTTCTTCTTCTTCCCTTTCTTTCTGCACATCTTTTAACCGCACAGATGCCTCCATCAGAGAAATAAAGCAATCCCGTAGCATACCAGCATCACGGTTCCCCAGTGCCAACAATTGCTCAACCACCTTGGCCAGCACCATAACTGCACGCAACAGAAAATGATCACTAAATGATGAATTTCTGAAAAGCGGGTTACGTCAAAGTAAAATAGAACAGAAACAAGTGCAACTCTCAAACTTCAAGCGCCTAGCTTACACTAGTTACTGCCAGGACATTGCAAAGTAGGCCATAAACCTGTCATATAAGGCTAACCACATATTTTTATTTCTATAATAGAAGGTAAGGGATTTTCAAGTTTTGTTATGATCTAGGGTTAAGAAGATCAGATCACAGGAACATTTGCACCCACAAGGACTGACTCTTTAAACTTCAGTACCCTGCACTAGTGAAGGATGAGTGTGGTACATAGTGGAACTCTACCATCAGAAAGCAACAACAGAAGTCAAGGATTCAACTTTAAGCTATGATTAACTCATGCTGAAGGTTCATCAAGAAAATAGAGTAAGAATCCCTCTGTCCCAATTAAGTGTATCACTTGATTATTTGCAGACTATAACTTAGATTTTAGTGGTTGTCTTTCCACCCTTGATCCCATACCATGTTCCCATCACTCAATTTGTTATAACTAGCTTATGGGGCCGTATCATTGGTAACTAACATGAAAACAGGCCCCTTATTTTGGTACATCAATTTTAGGAAAGTAGGACCCTTAATCTGAGAAGGGAGTACTCAAATATGAATTCAGAATAAACTTGGAGTAGAATCCTGTGCCCAGGTGTAAGCTACTTACTAATTAATTTTATCTCAGATTCTGTTGAAAGACCAGGCTCAAAAGAGCTAGTGCAGACGAAACCTAAAGCAGAAACCCAAAGAGCAACGCCTTTCACTTCATCCTTCTCCAAGACTTCCGCGACAATATCAGGACATGTAACATAACAAGAAGAGATAGCAAGCAGCAAAGGTTTCCATAGAGCACAGGGCTGGCTTCTAGTTTCTCTGAAACGAGAAAACGCTGCTCGACTAAAGGCAATTGCCAGTGACTGTTTTACACCCTCAGCCTCAAATGAATAACTTGGTACATGTAGTAGTATATGGACACATGCACAAGCCCTCCATGTTGCAGATGGATATTGCAGAATGGCTTCACTAACAAAGGAACCGATTCCTTCAATTACAGATCTTTGTGACACGGGGGGAGCAGGAGGGGGTGTCATTTGCCCGACAATAAAATTCTTCAGCCCATATTTACTTTGCAGAGTGACAACTTCCTTAATGCAATCAAATATCAATAAATCCTCTGATTCTTCCCAAGCATGCCAATCTGCAATCAGATCAGCCCAAATAGACAATAACTCTGATACTTTAAGCTGTAGAATATCATTGCTTCCAGTTACAGATAGTACAATGGACCGAAGCAATGCAGATGAATCTTCAATGCATGACGTCGAGGGAGAAACCTTGCATTCCTGCATTAAGATATAAAAATGCACATAAAAACTGAAATGAAACTTAAAAATGCACATGGTAGGTAACTGAATTGATGCTTCCTGCCACAGATTTAGTGGCAATTCCAGAGAAACTCAACAAAGTTCCACAACAGAAAATTAAATGCACAGTTTATATTTTATTAATGAGTGCTTACTATATGGGATTACAAATTTATTAAGAAAAATCACTACCTCAACCCCACCTGCCCCCAAGAAGGCACCCAGTAGGAATTAGACCTCTTAATAGCTCAGATGCTTACTTGAACACTAGGCCAGCCCCACTGGGCTACTAAATGCATGGTTTAGTTCAAGGCTAAATCATTCAGAAACTGACATTTCTGACTACATTTGTCTGGATTATCCATCTACAATCATACATACCTTTTTATGTTGTACAACTAATTGTTAAGAACCATGTCCAGTAATGAAAATATTGCACGGTTATCAAAGTTTTAAAAGGCAAAATCGGGAAGTGAGGCGTTTTCCCTTGGCACCGTGAGGCGTAATCCTCAATGATAAGACTAACAAATTCATAAAAATAAGAAAAAGTCGGCCAAATAAACAAAAATAAATTCATTAAATCAGCAATTATTAACAATTATAAATTAAGGAAAACCAGCAAAATAAAAATAAATAAAAAATCATCAAAGAATCAAGCTACTATAGCATCTACAGGCGACATACAGGGAAGGAGAGATTATGTAAACCAATTTCCAAATGCCCTGGCATCTGTCACTATAGGAGTGCATTTGATACCGCTTATGGTGCATCTGATTCGGATATCGGTGAGAGAATTCATGTTAATGTGGAAATTTTAGGAATGTGCCTTTTTGGTCCCCGAGTAAACTTAATCTCAAAGTTAGGGATTCAAGAGATTTAGAGAAATTCTTCATGCCAAAATCCTTACATGTAGACGCTTTACTACAAGCAAAGCGATAACAACTTAAAACTTCCCTCACAGCGACCAGAAGATCAAGACTTGATTGGGAAAAGAATCTTCGGGTTCAGGGTAATATAAAATCCATGTTCGGAGTCAGGCGGGGACAGGGCGGATATAACCCACCCCATAACCTGCTTTCATAGTTGGAAATTTTATGATTTTTAAATTCATTGTTATGGAAAGGTAAATATTTTATATACACTACTAGTTAGGTGTTGGGGCGGGTAGGGATTACAAAACCCGCCCCACTGCCATTCCTAGATAAGCATACACGCATGAAGTATTTGTTCTTCCCTTTTGATCATTCCCCCCTAAGACGATAAAGCAAAATATATTAAATTCTTTTTCCAAATAATTGATAAGGGCCATAAGACTAACCAATATATGTATGGGTGTAAACCAAGCCTGTTGCAAAAGAGTTGAGAAAGCTCTGCCAATGGCAGCTTGACCAGATGCCCACTTATCACTAGATTCTTTCAGCTCAGCTTCTTCAGGGTCATAGCTTTCCCAAGATTGAGCCATCACTGCCAGAGACGCAAAGCCTCGTTCAACCACCTATTATGAGTCCATAACTAAAACTCAGCATATTTAATACTCAATAAGATTGCACAAGGATAGAGGTAAAGATGTAAGGAGTCATTGAAAGGATAAATGAACGTATTATATAACCAACAAGCTACTTTATAGGTAGATTGCACACAGACATGTTTGCACAAGCATACGAGTTCTACAAGACGAAAAAATCATAAGCATAACATTGCTATAAGCTTTTGAGCCTTGGGGAACTTAGATTAGCACGGACAAGTGTCTGTTATTTCTCTACAACTATTTTCTGTCGTGACTCCTTATGTTTCTCTTGTCATCCTAAACTAAGCTGATTTAATGCACCATTTTGAAGCAGTTCCCTAAGAACATCTTACTATCAAACATAAAGGAACCAAAGCCTCATGTTTTTAGATGTCAAAAAATTGTACAAGGCTATGTATACTGAATTGTGTGCATGCTAGGCGTATGAGAGCCACCGAGTGGGGTGGGGTATGTAGGTGGTGTAATTGGGACATAATTGCAGGTGTATTTGCTATCCTTTTTTCTTGTGCACGCTACCTATCAAATCAGAGCAAGATAGCAGCAAAGAAGATAAATAGATTATCAGCTCAATAACTGTGACTCATACATACTTGAGGCCATGGGCTGGGATGAGGAGGTATGCATTTTGATATTGCATCAACTAATGATGAAACAATGTAGGGAATATGCTCTGTAACATTTTCATTTCCAACTTCTACCACAGAACTGAGAAGTTCAAAAAGAATGGAGCTTTCCTCATCTTCACTCCCAATCCTGCCAATCACAGCTTGTAGAAGAGGTGACCACTCAGGCGGTGGGTAGTCATTCTGAACAGGACACACATATAAGTCAGGTTAATAGCACAAGGACACTCTAAATGCTATAACTGCACGATTCAAAGAATACATAAATCCCTACTTCAAGAAGCCCAGCAATAGCCCCAGCAGCAGAAGCTCTAACAGGATAGCAAGATGTATCCTCCGTATCCAACATGCCCAAGGCCTTCATCAATGAAGAATACACATCTGCACTCATCTCCTGAAAATGAGAACAATGTCATTGTCTAAGAGTCCATTCCATTATAAAACAATTTAGTAGTGCTTGTTAAGAACATGAGAGGAACTCTTAAATAAATAAAAACAACAAAATAGATGTAGTAAAAGAGATGAGAAGAACAAAAGGTCTCACTTCAGGTAGACAGGATGCAAGTTCTCCTAGTACCCAGTTTGCTGTGGCAATTAAATATGGTACGTGGACTGATAGTCTATACAGGGGTAGTATACGAGTCTGAACCAGAGCAACCGTGTATCCAGGTTTTTGCTCCCTAAGAAACTGTATATGCAATATTAGTAACAAGAAGCTTTAACTACATACTCAGGTTTTATTAATTAGCTAAAGGGGTGAGATTTGCTCACATCTTGCAGGCTGCCATATGCCATCAGAACACCAAAATAACTGCCATCATGACACAAACAGACTAGGATAAACATACCAAATAAGTACAAAATCCAAAGTAAAGACACATTTATTTTAGAAGTAACTATGTTTTTAAGTGGACAAAAATAGTTGGAAAAAAGAAAATGGTAACCATATGCAAAAGAGAGAAGATTGTGCCCATGCCACAAAAAGGAGCATATAAAGAAGATACTACCCAACGTGATAAATTTTGGTATGATGTAAATCTCCCATCATTCCAGATGGGAGATCTATTTACATGAAATACGTATTCTGTTCTATGGGAGATTTCATGTAAATAGAAGAGAACTTATAATACAAAACAGAACACTAACAAAATGGAAAGCAGAGGTCATGCTGTCAAAACAGTTCTCATGCACTACAAAATCTTAGCTATTATCTAGCTAACTTCATTCTCTCCCACTGGAAAGTAAGTGGATGCAATGGGTAAAAGGTGATGATGCCATGATGGTATTAAGGAGTTTGAGTAACCAGAAAAACCTACTTGGCACTGGTATCACCAACATGAATTGTGAGCACAGGAACGTGAATAGTCTATATTCACATAAAAAGACCAAACCAATGCAATTGTGAAGGAGCCACTCTCGCCAATATGAGTGAACATGGAGTTAAAATGACATTAATTACAGGGGATATGGTTTTAGTTTAGAAAGAAGGGGATGTTCGGGAAGTGTAATCAACAGTTTCCCTCCAGCACACTTCTTTTAGTAAAGTGAAAACCAAAATTAAATTAGCGGAAAATTATGATATATTAGCATTCAGAAGACATTGTTTAAAGAGAGAACTTTAAGTTTTACATTCCCGATGATTGATGAACTTCCAATAAAAATAAGCTCAGTTTATTGGATATAACCAAGAGACTTGTTCACAAACTTACTCATTTAAAATTCTAGTTTGTGAGGCAGTAATATTAGAGGGAATGGGGAACTTGGACAAATATGGCAGCACCAACAACTCTCCCATTGAACTTCGTTGTTTATTGCTCTTGTTTTTTTCACCTTTTTTACGTTTTGATGAAGCAGAAAAGCCGTTGCTAGAATTTCCAATTGGAGGCCCCTGTAGGCACAGAGAACTTGAACAATTATAATTCAAAAAGAAACTAATCAAATACGTCCTCAAGGATCCAACCTTTGACATTGAAATAACTCCGAGCAGATTTATTGCACTTTTCCTGGCAGTAAATAAATCTTCCCTCCATCCAGAAACTTCTTCCTGTATAAGTAGCCAAAGTGATTACAAAATAGAAAATAATAACAGTGACTGAACCACACTACAAGTCATGATTAAGTTTTATACAAGATCAGATGGAAGATTTTTCCGAATATACTCATCTGCATCTTCTTCCCACTCTGAAATATCCTACTTGCAGACGTCATAAGCAACAAGATATTAGTCTGGAGACCAAATTTGGAAGTACTTCAAACAATGTGAACTTTTCTATTTCTTATAATCTAACCTTCTCATTCATTGCCAATGCAGGAAAGATTGCAGAGTCCAATAGGACCGAGAAATGGGGTGAGACTATTCTCCATCCCTGTTTTAAATGAAACTAAATGTTATGAAGAAAGGAAAAAATGTATTTTTAAACAAGTTATTCCCCAGCTATCTAAGCCTTGACATTAAACTAATTGGATTGATCATACATTAGTATTCATGTTATCCAGAGTATCTGGAAAAAACAGTTGAAGAGAGAGAAATAATACAAAACAAAATGAGAACTTACTGGGCCTGTTTCAAGAATACGCGCAATGACATCAAAAGATAATGAAATGACCCTCTCTGATAGACAATCAAGTTTCTGCCAAAGAAATATTTTGTTAAGATTACAGTATGAACAATAAAGCACTTAAATCAATAAAATAAAACGAGCCAGGAAAATCAAGTTGAAATTCATTATAGAATCTATTGGAATCAGTATTGATAGGAAAGAACTAATAAGGGAACTGGAGTTATAAAGAGTGCACACACGAGAATATGTTAGAATTACAAAACAACAAACAAAAAAGCAAACCTAATCAAATAAAATGACTATAGCAAGTTCGTGTTGTGATTTATAAAAAAAATCAATTAGAATTGACAGGTAGGTGCTACTAAAGAAAACTGCAATTGAGGGTGCACACACATATCAACCGGATCCAACAATGAAAGTCTTACACAGATTCAACTATCATGCCAAACTTATGAGATTATTAACATGTGTATTTGTGAAACAATATGTAATTATATATTTCAGAGATCGAAGCTGCAGTGATGTCCAAGTGCAAGAGATGATTAAAGGAACAGAGTAAATAACAGAACTTACACTGATGTTCGTGCTATATTTGACAATGTTTAATACACAATTGATAATATCTGGCATCAATCTGAAAGTAAGACGGAACAAATGACATGAGCATGAACATTAACAATGAATGTTTTGATCCAATAAAAGAAAAGATGAGGCTAATGCATTACTTATCCGAATACTTTCGGTGCCGGGTAACCAGAGCGCAGAAAATGAGCAAACTCCTCTTTGCAGTCTTCAGCCTTAGCATATACCCATCTTCCAAGTTAACAAGACCACCAAAATTCAACGAACCCAAAATACCAATTAGATCGCGACAAATAGCAGGGAGGATAGGAGCAAGAGTAGATGGCATATACGATCTCACCTATAAAACTAACCCCAGTTCAGAAGGCAATAACAGAAAGAAAGGCAATAGGTGAGGGGCATAGTAGAGAAATTCATAGGAAGGTTGGTACATAACATGGAAAAAGGAACTGAAAGAAAATTAAAACCAAAAGCATCAACTTAAAGCAAGCTAGTAAAAAAGTATCTATCAAGGATACAATACAAGCATCTCAAATTACCAATTTCTCATTCTTCTTAATCTGGTCACTCATGAAAGTCATCCAGATAGAGAAAAGAATCTTATGACTGCTGTACAATCACTAGGGCTCATACCAAAGCCATGATCAACTTGAATGCTTTGGAGTAACTTAAACTATGGCTAGAGAACATAATGTGCACATTTACACTGCTACCATCTACAAAAGCAATAATGAGATCATACATTTGCTGTATCACATTAAAGCACCATAAAAATATAAAGTTCAGATATTACGTTTGTAATTTGTACATTGAACTAAACAGGCAGATAACAAATGCAGATGGGAGTTATAACTTTGAAAACCAAAGACAAACTTAATGTTCTAGACCTTAAAATAGGTCTTTCTCTTACTAACCACGCTTGTTATATTCACATAGATCAACTATCTTATTCATTTGTGTTAGTTTGACACTTTATTCAGCAGTGACATTAAACCGAACTGCACCGAACTATCTACACTTGCTGACCACCTTGAAAGAGCAAGGATAAACAGGAAGCATATTGCATCAATCTGTTTGTTGTTCTAGCTTCACAGCAGAAGAGACTAAAATTCACATATCAAGTCCCTATTATTTTCTTTTTATCCCTTCTAATAGAAAATCACATCTTGCCTCTTCCAAGTTTGCACTTTTTTATGCTAGGAGACTAGATTTTTTTGTGATCCGCAGGAGGCTAGATATGAGGGCTTGGAAATATCTCATATTACCACGGAGAAAAAAAATATGAGCCAAGTGTTTATTAAGCAAACCAATCAAATAATGCTATCAATCATACCTGTCCCACAACCATTGAATCTAACACATGTTAATTTTGTGTTATCTTTTTATTGGTTAACTTTGATTGTAAGAGCTCTATTAACATGTATCTATAGATTACATATTGTCAATCAGGGTTCTAGGGTTACCTATTTAGAATTTCCTAATTTGGATTAATAGGTTGTTTCCTATTTGTAATGTGTATTCCCTATATAAAGGGATGCTTTCATTGTATTATGGACAACAACAATCATCAATAAAGCTTGAGATTGACACATATTAACCTTCCTGATGATACTTTTGACTTTAGCAATCAATGTTGGATGAAAATAAAATAGAATCATCAACTTTCACATGTTTGTCTATATGATTGTACCAATACATATAATCCAATAACTGAATGTGTACCAATAATTTTCCTCTTCCGTGAACATATTTCTAAATGCAAGTACCATCAGAGCGAGAAAATAGATGTACAACTTACAGAACAATACACGCATTTGCATACAAGGAGGAGGATTTTCTCAGTTTCAGCTTCTGTTCTATCCTGTGTGGCAAGAACCTGTTTCATGAGGCACAAAATGCATTCAAATGAAGGCCCTAGAACCAAATAAAAAAGATGAAAAAGTAAAGTGGAAAGAGGAAAGAGGACAACCTTTTCAACAAGACGATGAAAGAGAGCTAGCAACGGCACAAGAATATCTTTTGCAATTAGCTCCAGTTGTGGTGGCACTGGCTCCTTAGCAACTTTTGGATTCAAAAAGTACTGTAAGAAAGAAAGTAAAAATCAATTTAGATCATGCACCAATTCTGATATTGCATTAATTTTCAAGGATCTATACATCCTTTAGTAACAGAAGAATACTACTCTAACTCTCTAAGGGTCACAAAAAAGTATAGCACAACTGCCCAAGAGCAAAAAAAAGCGCAAGAAGCGATTGGAGAAACCAAGCATGAAAAGAGACCTTTAGAAATGGGAGTAAAACAGAAACATGGAATTAAAATTATATTTTGGTCATCTATGAGTTCAATCTGGCACCTGGTGGTAGAAATAGTAACACAGCAAAAATGAATTTATAACATACTATAGACTACATCCTTACAGAGAGTTATTGTTATCATGATCATAGTAACCTCCTATAATGAATATAATTAATACCTGGAAAGGTCTAATCAGAGCCTGAAGAACTGAAAGGGCGTTGACAGTGCTCCATCCACAATTCACGCCATTGCTAATAAGATTACTTGTCTGAATTGCAGAGCATAACTCAGGTACAAGTTCGGGCCACACGTTCTCTTTCACAAACTCTGAAACAACAATTGCACGGAACTGCCAACAGATGAAAAGCTTACATAAGCAATAGTGGTGGAAAGAACATTAACTGTGAAGAGCCTATATCATGAATTACCACTTCGACCAAAACTTTTAAAACCACCGGTTCTGCTTGGAGCAGAGTTCGCATTAGCTGGTCCTTGAACTCTTTAGAGACTTTGAAGTTTGAAGCACCACCCTCTATATTGCGTCGGGCGAAGTTCTTTAGATACGTGGCAGCAGCAACTTTTTGACCTTGATTTGCACCTCCTACAAGCCCCATCAGAATTACAGAGCATTAAACTAAGCACAAGCGAGCAAATAGATAAAAAGAACAGATTCACAATTTTTTTCATAACTAGTCCACCTCCTTCATCAATTAGAACCAGCAAATAGATAAAGAAACACACAGAAAAAATCACAATCCTAACTCAGAAAAATAGGCAACACAACAGAACTGGAAGTAATATCCAGTCATAAAAAATCGGGAATATTAATTATAACTCGAGCAGGAATAAGCTTCTGAAATGGAGCTTCTTCATCAATTTGGAGCAGTTAAAGAGCTCGTTGGCTATGATTCTGAAACAACAACTATCTAGGACAGTTAAATTGAGGTCCTTTCAAAAACAGAAACATTACACTCCATAATTGCAGGGCAATTACACATCGCATCCATTTTCTGAATAATTTAAACGCATAATTTCGTGAATTGAACTCTTACAAGTGCGATCTGAGTTCAATTTGAGCTGAATGAGAATCGTAAATACTTGACGAATTCAAATAAATAAATAAATAAAATGAAACGTGTGGGAGTGAGAGAGGAGTACCGGTGGCGATGGAGAGGAGAGAGGAAGGGAAGTGAGGGAGGAGAGAGAGGCGGTCGAGAGCTTCGGTGGCCGTGCGGACGGTGTCGCCGTCGGAGCTGAACGTATCATTGAGCAGCTGTGCTACCTGGGAAGTCTCCATGTGATTCTCTCTCTCTCTCACTGTTTGTGTTCTGAAGAAAACCCTAATTTTGGATTGCGAAAACACAAAAGAAAAGGGAAGTGAAAGTTTATTGGGCGGGAAAGTGATTTTAGCACCAACACCACGCAACTGTAATTCCGTCTGCTGTGTCTGGGAGAATGATCCAAGTAAATAAGTATGGGAAAACTTCACTCCACTTAAAATCGACACTTTCTCACTCAACTATCCTCACAAAAACTAGTGCGGAGTATTAGGATAAAATAAAATTTTAATTAGATTATAAAATTTTAATTTGTGAAATTTTTTTTATAAACAAAAATGCAATCCACTACAAACCAGCTTCTAAATAAGAACTAAAGAATTAATGTTATTCATTCGATTAATATTGATCTATAATCTCCATTAGTCACCCAACTTATTATTAAAATAAATAAAATAATGCCCATAAGGGTATATAGGTAAAAGTAACACCCTAGAATCTAGATCGCATCTCTGCCTCTCCTCTTGCTTCGCAACTCCGATTGCCACAGGCCCTAGCGGATCATTCCGACGACGACAATCACCGTCTGGTGGCCGGAAGGAGCGGAGGGTGCCGGAACCTGATCGCCAGGATCGCCTGTGGCGGCAAGAGGCTGTTTGGATCTTCCGATTTCAGGTACAATCCGATGAGCTGTACAACGGTTAGGGTTTCGGATCCAGAAATCGCCGATGCGTTCTTCGTTCCGATTTTCTCTTCATTGATTTTTAATACGCATGGGAGGAAAATGACAGATCCAGATACGGTGATTGATCACCGATTGCAGGTACTTTGATGATTTCGTTCTCTGTTATGTTTTTCCTGTGAAAATTTTGATTTTTGTTGTTGTGGAGAATTGTGAATATGCTTGTTGAAGATAATGAATTGAGCTGACTTTTTGATATGAAATGAAGTGATTTTTTTTTGTTTGTTTCAAATCTGTTTATGGAGATTCTGAACCTGTTGTTGTAGCTTCACTTTCCTTGTAAGTATAAATTTGAAATTGTATCTTATTTTATGAGCCAAGTAAAGAAGTAAGTTGATAAATGTATCGAAAGAAGCACCGAATTTGGCACAGTTGTGTGCTTGTAATTGTAAGTGTTTGAACTGAGTAATGTTCTTTTTAAGATTCAGATGATGATTCATCAATCATAAGTGAAGTTGTGTACTGCATATTTTGAGATTATAAGCTCTATGGTTGTGAAATGTTAATATATATTTGGGAAGTGGCAGAGTATTGTGATAGAGCATGAATTTCGTATTGATTGGATATTTAAATTGCCATGCCGAGGTCAGTTGATTCTCGAGGTCTTATTGTTCTTTTTTTGGCTGATTTAATTCTCTACTGATTCTTAGAGTCCATAAGTTGTGATTTTTAATTTTTCATCAAAAAGCTATGTTTGCTAGCTGAGAATATAGTGGAAATGTACCATTTGAAAATTTTGTTGTGAAGATAGGTTGATTTGTGAATTTCTGGCA
>JAYMTP010003728.1:0-16379 GCA_036897365.1 Geranium brycei | reverse complement strand
CTTTTGGGTCAAAGGTGGACTCTAATGTGTGTATGGGCTTTCCTTGGGTGCTCCTTCTAGGTAAGGCCCGGATCTCCCCAACATATATAATTGTTGATTAGAACTCCCAACACTATATTTGCTAGTGTTTTTACTAAATTTTATATTTACTACGTCCTACTATGACCCACGTGGGGGAAGTGAGTTGATAAAGGCCCATGTATAGAATACATGTGAGGGGGAGTGTTGAGAATATAAAGTCTCACATTGAAAAAATATGAGATCAAAGGGTTGTATATAAAGGAAAGGGTCAAACCCAACTATCAGCTTGAGCTTTTAGTTATGGAACCCGGCCTGATATGTACAACCCAGTTTCACAGGTTCTAATTATGAAATAAAAATGTTATAATTTGAGACCTGCAGAATGCTGTCAACCTTGTTTCGTCACCATGCTGTTCTTCTATTTCTCTACTCTATCTTCTAATATAATTTTAAATACAACAATCCCTTCACATTTTTATTGTATCCTCATACTCATGCATTTAGGAGCTAGTATGGCAAGGCCAGAACTTAATGAGCCAACTATGATATTCCTGAACAAACACATGTTTTCCGTGGTTAAAAAATTGAGTTGAAAATCAGGTTCTTGGTAGGTGTAAATCTTTGTAAAATTATCTTTTAAACTTAAAATATGATATCAATTCATGAATTAAGCTCACCAGGTACATGCCGAGCAGAACCCATGTCCGTTCCACAGTCAAAGAAAACTGCACCATCCAGCATCTTGTTCTGAATACAATAACCAAGGCTGTCAAGGAATGTGAATAGTATTCGGTATCTTCTAAGCAATAGTAAGAACTAAGTTAAGGAAAAAGGCCAGTGACTTATACTGAATAAAATGGTAATGAACATGTACCATTTTACATAACATTATGAAAACATGACCCATGACCTTGGGGTTTATGTTCATATCTTATGTCATCCTATAGACCGCCAAAACCCAACCCGAAGTGTATCATAGTAAGTAACAACATAGATGAGAAAGGTTCAACCGATGTAAGAACAAGAAACTCAAACATTGGCTAAAATGATATCTGACCACTACTCAACAACAAATCCAGGCAGCTCAACCATAATTATGGCATTAAACAGATATACCAAAAATTATTCAAGGAAGTGTGCATAGCACAAACATGTTTTCAGAACTTGAGGTCCCAAGATGAATGAGAAAAACATTACATACATACCAAAGGAAAGGTCAATTCACTATTAGCAACCAAGCATGATCTCCCAGATCCAACTGCCCCCTCGCCATATCCTCGAACACTGCCAAACCCTCCAATTGAAAAGGCTTGATAAGGAGCCATGTCCCCCACAATGGAGCCACCTGTGAGGCTATCAGAGGAAAAGTTAGGACTGATGTGACCCCTACAAGATATGGATTGTAGTTTTATATTACTGATGCAAAGCATGTGCAGACAGTATCTTCTTGCAGTAAATGAATCATGCCTTTCAAAACAGCCCTCTTCAAGCAACACCAATTGTGTCTCTCAAGTCCAAATCATGAATCTCAATGCTTTTGCACAATTTATTTATTTATTGACTGTGCTATATCTCGTTTTTATTTCCTACCTCATTGACAATTATTAGTGGCTGGTTTCAATACACAGCCTCTCGCGCCTTACAAATTATTCAGAATTGTCTATTGCAGTTCTATCTAACATCTTTCACACACATAAGCTATGAACTTCTATTATAATTCGAATATTTCCTTCAAAACCCCTGAATGATACCTCATTATATTTCTTCTCTTCATTAGTGATCCCTAATTTTGCTAACCACCTCCCGCACAGACATTACCAAATATGCAAAGTCAATTGAAGAACCAATGAAAACATCACTAACCTTGTCAATAGTAATGCTGGCCCCAATTTAACTCCATTTGATGCAACAAATTTGAACCGATTGAAGATTGGCCATGTACATAGACCTGGAACTGGAATCCCTTGTTCGATTTGTACGGTAAACTGAATGCAATACGAAATTAAGGTACGCAAAATACAGCTTGGGCTCTAAAGATATTAGTGTTAAGATGATGACATGTTTTAAATAAAAAAGGGGAGATATATTACATGAGAAAATCTGTGATCAGTTTGTTTTTCAAGTCGAGATTCTTGTCTCAAAACTATCATATTGTCGTATGGATTGCCACTGCATAACATAATTTACAGGCAATTAGCTTTCAGATTACCTTAAATAATGAAACACGGCAAAGCGGCAAACCAATATTACCTCCAAGTGATAGGAAAACCATCGAGGTCTCTGTTTATGGCCCGCCCATCGTCTGTTACTGGGCGAATATGCTGCGGAGCTCACTTAATTAGTTCCAAGTTGAATCAACACAAAGTAAAAAGAAAATTGGAAGTCTGACAAGTAAATTGATGCATGATAGACAGTGGTTCATAATAATAATAGCATGTAAATTCCAACCTCAAACTTTATACTGGCTCTGCTGCTCCAGCTAGAACTTGCTGGCTCATTAAGATCCAGGCCCACTGAAAATCGGGATAAATTCACACCCACACTCCCTGAAGTGGAGAAATCATCCATGGGCATACCATGGACTCCCAGTTCAGGTGAAAGAGAATGCTGGTCACAAGCAACGACCGACATCAGATTAAGTAAACATGAATTCGCCTTCCATCATTCTCCGTCCTAACAAATAATAATAATGTCTAGAAAGCAAAATATACAGACCTGGATGACAAAAGGCTTTTGCGCAAGCCACTTGGGATTTGGCGTCCGATAAACTAATGCAATATTTGAATGATATAGCCCCTTATCCCAAGAGACATCAAGTTTGTCACTCCCACCAGATACGTCTGAGTGCTTGATACAGAGACTGCAATACAGAAATTAAATCAGTGACTACCCAATTGCTATAATTTTCTATTTGGTCCAGTTGAACGAGACATCCAATTCACTTGATACTCAGAAAATGATAAGAACTGAGCAAGCTGAGGGGTCTGGCTACATTTGATTAAGAGAGACACATTTGCAAAAACAAGAGCAAGACACTCGTCTCGGAAAGATGCATTTGCAAAGTTTTACATTCCTAAACACAGCTTGCCATTTCCACAAACACATCCAACATTAAAAAGAAGAAGAAAACCATCCTCTATTATTTAAGCAAAGACCAAAGAAGGAAAATGATACAAATCAAACAAAAACCCACTGAAAATCTCTAGTCATATTCTTTTCCAACATTTCTCCAATCAACCAAACACAGCAATTACTTAACAATGAAAGCAAACCGAAACGACTTAACACACAATTCTCACTGGAAAAAAATGGAGAGTGAGCCAAAAACCATACCTCCCAATTATCAGTGAAAGAGGACCTCCAGTGTTCCTGCTCCAAAACCAAATACTCAGCCACCTGCCTCAAAAAAAGAGGAAACAGAGAGAAAAACTGGACAAGCCACAATACCTGAAAGGAGGGAGCATCAGAGCAGCACATAGCTTGTGCATGAAATCAACATTGAAATCAATCTTGGCTGCTCATTTCCACACAGCCCACATTCACCATCATCATCAACAACAATAATTTCAAAAACACGAATTGGGTAAGAAATGTGAGAAACACGCACATACCCACTATCATTTACACGATTATCAGACATAAAAACACTGAATTCGAGAAAAAAATGAAATGGGTATAGTCGTATAGAGAAGAAAGAAGAGACCTTTGCCCGCATGGACGCTCTTCTGAGCTCCCATCGAGGTCCTCGCGCATAACCAGAGCAACTTCGTCAGGAGATTTTAGCATTGAAGCCACTCTCGCATTAACGGACCTGTGTCGATACAAAATAGTAGATAAAGACTGAACCGTGAGAGAGAGGTGTGCGTGTCTGCTTTGTTCCTTGCTTCAGAATCAGACCTGTCTCTCCCTTGCTTCTCCACTGCTCCATCCCAATCCCAACACGTGATTTCCAGATTTTTCTTTGGGCCTCAAGGCCCAAACACTTCCGGACTCTTACATCATCAAGCCCGTTAAATCTATCCACGAAGCCCATCAGGCCACAGCTAAAAGCTGAGACTTTTTTCATTATTATTATCAAACAACTGAACAAGTGCGGGAGTGATCTGGCAGATTGTTTTTCCATGTGGTGGTGTCTGAAGCTGCCTAAAGAACAAAGATACTTGCGTTTGGTGGTTTTATCCAATAAAAATGCACGATGCTATTTAATTAATTATATATTACTTATAAATAAATGTTTTTGATTTAATATCAAACATTAGCCAGCTATTACCCCATACGTTATTGTCAGGCTGGTAGTTGTCATCCACGTGTCTTTTCCAGATTCCGAATGGGCTTAACCTTAACCTTTGGAAAAATAAAATAAAATAGAAACTGAATATTAATATTGACGTCAGTGATTCACACCCGCCTTTTAATGCGAGTGTTTTGTTTGTGCCGCTAAAAGGCAAAATTCCGTAGAAATAGGAAACGGTATTTACCGTTGACAGTTACTGAAAATTCCGTTCTCCGCCGCCAATTGAGTTCTGGCTGGCCGGCCACAACCAGATTCATTCTAATCAGGTTTGCAGAGAGAAGGAAACATAGGATTGAGAGGAAAAGGAGAAAATGACAGGTTAATTGTGTGTAGTGAGAGAGAGTGTGATATTTTTGTAATTATTTATTTTGTTTTGTTCTGATTAGGGGAGAGAGAAAAAGAGATTAGTAAGTATCCACTTTTAATTTTTTTGATGGGCTGTTATTGGCCTTGAGATTGTTGTCTCCGTTCCCGTTTGGATTCGTCGACCGCCTCGAGGTTTTTCTTTTCCTTCCTGAGGGTGAGAAAGAGGAGCCCGTGGCCTGATTTTCTGGTTCTCGTTTTTCTAGAATTGGATTGAAGATCTGAGTTAGGGTTCCGATTTCAATTTCCGGCGGTGAAGTTTCGATTCCGAGAATGTGCTAATTCGGAGTGATTCTGGCTCTGATCGTCCATAAGTTAGGGTTCCGGGAGGTGAAGAAAATGGATGTAGATTCTTCCGATCACGATCCGGCGGTTCAGGCTCCGAGCCAGAGCGGGACTCAATCTACGGCTGATATTGGCCGGGAGCAGGTGGGTGACCAGGCTACGGAAGGGGTGGGATCTCCGGCGCAGCAGAGCCCGGTGGTCGGGCCGAGGCACGCGCCTGCGCATTCGTTGGTGAATGCTATTCTGGAGCAGAAAGAGGACGGGCCAGGGCCGAGATGCGGCCACACTTTAACGTCCGTGGCGGCGGTTGGGGAGGAGGGGACGGCCGGGTACATGGGGCCTAGGCTGATTTTGTTCGGGGGTGCTACTGCGCTGGAGGGAAACTCTGCTGCTGCTCCCGGGACTCCTTCATCAGCTGGAAGCGCCGGCATAAGTATGTCTCTCATATATTGGTTGTTCTTGTTATCATTATTGCCCTGCAACTTCTTAATCATGGTTTTTATTTGAAGTCTTGGCGTTAGGAAGTTAATTTACCATGCATCTTTGGTTGTTTGCCATTAGGAATGATGTTGGCTTTGTATTGGTCTCATTCAATTTCAACGACATTTACTTAATCTTCTGTTTATTTATAACTGTTGTTTAGTTGTTCCCATGACAGTAGTTCAACTGGAATTTGATTAAAGTTATTTAACCCATGATATTTATAGATGATTGTGTTGTGGTATTGTTCCATGACCCCAACTATATTAGTTCTGGTTTCCAAAATTTGTCCTTGGTTGAGTTGAACCTTGAGGATTCAAGCTACTATTATCTGAACTTTATCATTAGTTAGGACAAAATTGTGGAGTACTTCCACTTAATCTTCACGCGGTATCTGTTCTGTTAGGACATACTTACAAGTTTTGTTGAAGATGTAAATTCAAGTTTAATGTTTTGATTTGCAATCTGTGATGGAACTTTCCCAAATTGTTTAAATGACATATTAACTTGTCTATAAAAGGGCTTGTAAGACTTCACATGCATTCTTACTTTTTGTATACAGTGCAAAGAAGTCGACAGTTTTGTTGTGTTTCATGGTCCTACTCCTCGATGTTTTCTGTCAATTTAACAATAAATATATTGATTTTTGTTTTTTTAGTTATGGTGTGAGGATTTCAAATTTTGCAGTGCTTTGAATTCTTGTGCTGACAACAAGTTAGTTAAAACTCATGAACTAAATTTTATGTGTGAACCAGAGTATCTATACTTTGCCATTTCTCTGGTAAAGGTGGGATAAAATGAAATGTTATATAAGATTTTTATCATGGATTATATCCCTCCTAGTCCTAGGTTTATACATCATTGATGTTTTGCTCTTTCAGATTTTATAACTTACTCAATTTACTTCAATTACAGGACTTGCAGGTGCCACTGCTGATGTTCATTGCTATGACGTTTTAACAAATAAATGGTCTAGGTAAGCTTGGGATTGACAATTGAGTATAGCCTATCAACCTTTCGACTATACGTAGTAAAATACTAGTGCTTATATTTTTCAGGGTTACTCCTTTTGGAGAACCACCCACACCAAGGGCTGCACATGTGGCAACTGCTGTTGGGACTATGGTTGTAATTCAAGTAAGCAGAGAGTGCCTTGTCTTTTTGATATAAGTTATATCATTTATAGGGTAAACAATTATGTTCATGCTTTTATATTTTGATAAAACTCAGGGTGGAATAGGCCCTGCTGGTTTGTCTGCTGAGGATCTTCATGTTCTTGACCTTACACAACAAAGGCCAAGATGGCATAGGTTTGTATCTTGAAGAAATTACCGTCTCACTCTTCAGTATTGAATTTGATTCATCTTTTAAATGTATGCTAATTTCTTACAGAGTTGTTGTTCAAGGTCCTGGTCCAGGCCCACGTTATGGACATGTGATGGCTTTGGTAGGGCAAAGATATCTAATGTGTATTGGTGGCAATGATGGTAAGGTGTATCATTTATTTACTATGTGCATTGAACTTATGTAGAGATGATTGAAAATGAATAATGATATTATGGCCCTTATAGGGAAACGACCTTTGGCTGATGTATGGGCCTTGGACACTGCTGCTAAACCCTATGAATGGCGTAAATTAGAACCAGAAGGGGAGGGTCCACCTCCATGCATGTAAATCTTCTACCTCTCTTGCACATGCATGTGTACCATCTTAACTTATAGCTATGTTCTCTTTTTCCACTGTTTCCAAAATGTTTTCGTGTTTATGTTGCTCCACGTTATTCTACTTGTCAATGTTCTCTTTTATTGACCTTGGAGATTCTTAAGCATATCAAGTTCTTGAATGATTCTTTATACTTGATTAGGTATGCAACTGCAAGTGCTCGTTCTGATGGTCTTCTCTTGCTTTGTGGGGGAAGGGATCTAAACAGTGTGGTAAGTTAAGAAATAGTTAACTGTATAATAAGACCATATGATAGTTGCAAAATTGAAATGTTGCAAGGACTGACATTAAAATATTTACTTCATATGTGAATAGTAATGGACTAAACTGGGTTATATTTCTTTTTTCGAAACCCATTTGTGATTGTATTCTACGTTGAAAACTTCGTTCTCTTTCATCTCTAGAAAGTGAAATGTAAGTGACTTACCGATCATGATAGTAATAATTGTTCTGGCTTTTCGTGTTCATAGTATATAAGTTGTTTGACTTGTCTGTTGTTACTTATCAGCCACTGGCTAGTGCATATGGACTTGCTAAACACAGAGATGGTCGTTGGGAATGGGCTATTGCTCCTGGAGTTTCACCCTCTCCAAGATATCAACATGCAGCAGTGAGTTTTTGTTTCCTTTTACTCCCCCTCTATTAGACTCTCCAATTATTGAAGATCAAAAGTTAATGCTAATTTCTAGGTCTTTGTCAATGCACGCCTTCATGTGTCTGGAGGCGCACTTGGTGGTGGACGCATGGTAGAAGATTCCTCAAGTGTTGCAGGTACTTGACTATACTATTTGTTTACTTGAAATTCTTCTGTTATATGGCTCGACATTGCTTATTGTAAAATTCAAGTACTTTACTGATCATTCAACAATTATTTTAAGCTTACATGTCAATTGCAGTTTTTTGTTGTATATATTCCCACTGTTCTACGAAGAAGAGTGACATGCTTCCTCTCTTGTCTATTTCAAAATTGTTGGTGCGCTATTTGTCAGATTTTAAGCGATACAAAACTCCTACTTCTACATGTTTAGAGGATGCTAATAATATTTTGCTTAGTTTAGAAAATGAGTTTTACTTTGCAAGTCATTTTGGTTGTACCCATTATTGCTTTGAATTAATTTACTTAAAATTAAATAAAATTGAGTTACAAAAATTATTGTTCACATGTTTACTGAACTTTTCATTTGTAATATCTAGAAGCCTCATGCTAGATATCTTATGAATCCATTTTTGTATCTCTTGTTCGTAGTTTTGGATACTGCCGCAGGTGTTTGGTGTGATACAAAGTCTGTTGTTACTAGCCCTAGAACAGGCAGATATAGTGCTGATGCAGCAGGCGGAGATGCTGCAGTTGAGTTGACGAGACGGTGTAGGCATGCAGCTGCTGCAGTTGGCGACTTAATATTTATTTATGGTGGTTTACGTGGTGGTAAGATATGATGCTAGTTTCAAAGAAGTCAACTTATATATTTATCTCACCAATAGTGTTCACATATAAGGCCAGCAAGCGTGTGTTTGTTCTGCGTATGAATATAATTTTATGTTGTAGTTATGGTTTAGTAATCTCATCATTGATGCTCATGTTCCATAGCTTTCTTATCCAAATATGGGATATGCTGACCAACATAATGCAGCAAGATATTAACTTATTTTGCTTGGTGCTATAGGGGTGTTGCTAGATGACTTACTTGTTGCTGAAGACTTGGCCGCTGCTGAAACGACAACCGCTGCTTCCCATGCAGCCGCTGCTGCTGCGTCTAATCTACCCCCAGGGCGGTTGCCTGGAAGGTATGGATTTGCAGATGAAAGGGCAAGACAAACAATGTCAGAAGCAGCTCCTGATGGATCAGTTGTGTTGGGAAATCCAGTAGCTCCCCCTATTAATGGTGATATGTATACTGATATAAGCACTGAGAATGCCATGCTACCAGGATCTCGGTAAATAGCTGACTTATATGTTCTTTTTTTTAGCTGTAGGTTATTGTACTTTATAGGAGGTTTTATATGAGTATTATTATGCAGGAGATTGAGCAAAGGTGTTGAGTATTTAGTCGAAGCATCTGCTGCAGAGGCTGAGGCTATTACTGCTACATTGGCTGCTGCCAAGGCACGGCAAGTGAATGGAGAAGTGGAGTTGCCGGATAGGGATCGAGGGGCAGAGGCAACCCCTAGTGGCAAACAAATGTCTACCTTAATTAAGATGTCCGATTCTTCTGGGTCAAATATCATCGCCCCAGCTGGAGTCCGGTTGCATCATAGAGCTGTCAGTAGTTTTATTCCATCTTTTGTCTCATCTAAACTTTGTGACAGGGGAACTGTTGATATATGTGACTCATCTTTTGTTCATTATGTCTCTTATCAGGTTGTGGTAGCTGCAGAGACTGGTGGAGCTTTAGGTGGCTTGGTTAGACAGCTTTCAATCGATCAGTTTGAAAATGAAGGTAGGCGGGTCAGCTATGGGACCCCAGAAAGTGCAACAGCAGCTCGGAAACTATTAGATCGACAGATGTCCATCAATAGTGTGCCCAAAAAGGTATGAATGCGTGGTAGATTTCATCTTGGGCAGAAGTACCATTGAAAGCACTCACATGCATCTCTACGTGGCACATATAAACTGGTGGCTGTTATAGAATGAAGGAGCAAGAACTTGAAATAAAAAATAATTTAGAAAGAAGGAATTCTGTGTGTTTCACTAGTAATGGTTTTATATTTAATAAAATTTTTGCCTGGTTTGGATATATATTTGATATAGTGAATACTGACACCAATTTTGAAAAACAAGAGAAAGATAAGCAGTCAACTTATCTGGAACAAAAATTGTACTCTTTTTGAATCAAATTGCTTCTGAATATTTTGAAGGCTTACAAATATCAATCATGCTCGTTTTTATGGTAGTATGAGATTTAAACATTTTTCTTTTGTTAGTTCTAAAGGTGTTGTGATTTAGTATGAGGTATTTTTCTGGTTTCATAATTCTGTTCTTTTGCATGTCCATGTTGCATGGATTGAGGTATTTGTGTCCAGTATACGAATATTTAGGTGTTGATGCATATGATTCATCTTTTGCTAGTACACTGCTCAATGTCTTAGATGACTTTCTTGCCTGAGATTTCTCTTGCTTTGAACATTCATGTCAAATTTGAATAGAGGCATGTTATCTTGAACTTAAATGAACAAGGACATGCTATGAATTAATTGATGAATGACCTGCTTGTTATGTGTTTCATCAATGGTCATGTCCATTCCAGAAATTCATTGTAAGGCGTCATATCATTTTGTGTATCCAATTCACACAGCTTGATGTGGCAATATAATACATGTCTGATGATGGCGAGATACTACTTTCACACATTTTGTATTTTCTTTCATGTTCAAGGTTATTGCACATTTGTTAAAGCCGCGTGGCTGGAAGCCCCCTGTTCGGCGACAATTCTTCTTAGATTGTAATGAGATATCAGAACTTTGTGACGCTGCTGAAAGGATTTTTGCGAGTGAACCCAGTGTTTTACAGATTAAGGCTCCAGTTAAGATATTTGGTGATTTGCATGGGCAATTCGGCGATCTCATGCGCCTCTTTGACGAGTATGGTGCACCTTCAACTGCTGGGGACATTGCGTAAGTGCTATGCTTGATATACGATTCTCCCTATTCTCCATAGTGCGTGCTAGTTCACTTGGTATGATGATCATGCATATGCAATATTTTATGAGGGCAAGCAGAGGTTCAAGCTAGCCAGCTTAAGCTTAGTTGTGCTATCAGTTTCTACAATTGGCTTAAGTGATATGTATATGTCCTTTCTGTTTGCAATATTTCATACAAACTTTTTTCAACTCCCTAATTGACTTGTGTGTCTCTTTTTTACTAAATTCTAAATGATTATTCGGATGGTATATCTCTACATCATCTATTTTGAGTGTTGCAGTAAAGTACTCATCTTCATGTTGTTTGGTGATGCAGAGCTGAAGCACATTTAAATGACTTGTCATATTTTAAAATTTTAGTGGTTCAGTTTTGGACATGCATCAGAAATATATTATCCTTAATCAGTGTTTCAAAAAACGCTAGGCGCTAGTCGGGCGAAGAGGGCCTTTTGGGTACTAATTGGGGATTGATCGGAAAATAAATCGAATTGAAGGATTAATCGGACAAGTCGGGGAATTTTAGAACAATGTCCTTAATTCAGGCACAGTAGCATAGTTATGCTCATTCATTTGAACAATTAAAAAAGTCGCAGTAGGATTTCAACCTGTCCAACTCTGCAAAAATCCATGCTGACTTCTTGTTTATTTAATTTTGTGTGCTTGTGATTCCAAGGATTTAGCTGTAATCTTGTACGGAATATGTAGAGTTCTCTTTCTTACACACCTTAGCTGTAATCTTGCTAAGACTGAGCTTGAATGCTATATCATGGATAAGTCTTGACTGGATGCTTTCTCATGATTCCCATTTCGGTATGATTATGTCAGATATATTGATTATCTCTTCTTAGGCGATTATGTTGATCGAGGCCAGCACAGCCTAGAAACTATTGGTCTTCTGCTTGCTCTTAAGGTAAACATTTAGGCCTAGCTGTGATTCAGTAAAAATGGTTTTTGTGGTCCTTTCTTTCAGTTTATGTTGGATTTTAAGGTCTGCAATGATGTTTATTATGCTAATTGATGTAGGTTGAGCATCCAAATAACGTACATTTAATTCGTGGGAACCATGAAGCTGCAGATATCAATGCTCTTTTTGGCTTTAGGATTGAATGCATTGAGCGAATGGTATGGTAATCCGTGTTAAAAGATTCTGTTTTCCCTTACCAACTTATTTCATATACGGACTGGCATGCTCAACAGGGTGAGAGGGACGGAATCTGGACATGGCACCGGATAAACCGATTATTCAATTGGCTTCCTCTTGCAGCTCTGATTGAAAAGAAAATAATTTGTATGCATGGTGGTATTGGTCGATCAATAAATCATTTGGAACAGATAGAAAATCTTCAGCGTCCAATAACAATGGAGGCAGGCTCAATTGTTCTAATGGACTTGTTATGGTTCGTACACGTGCTTATAATTTTCTCCAGACTGGGATGAACGATAAATGTGCTTCTTCATGCTTATAAAGTATTGGTATATTATTTCGCAATCACATTTTTTCATGTGGTCCTTCGTCAGGTCTGACCCAACCGAAAATGATAGCGTGGAGGGATTACGACCAAATGCTAGAGGGCCTGGATTGGTTACTTTTGGGGTACGTCTTTCTATATTTTGCTTTTTGATTCTTCATTTTTTGTAATATCCCACGTTGTATTACCTTTATACTTCAGTTTAAATTTATAGAAATTGTTCACGTGAATAGCAGTATAGTAAATTACTTAATTGTGAAAACAAAAACTGATTGCATATTTGGTAAGAGCTTAAGATTGCTGGTTACCCCTAACTTCCATCTTGATCTTTCTTGCTGTTCACTCCCTCTGGACAGTTATGACTTGTCATTTTTTGAGTTCAGGTCCATTGGCAAATCCTGATATAGACATAAATCTCTGAAGATTGTAGTTATCCGCTTTTAATGATTGAGGTCATTGTGTCTCTTAAACTCTTCCTAATCCCCACTGAGTAGTTAGTAACTGTAATTTGTAGAAGACCTTTGTTCATTTTCTTCTAATTAGTGATTAGTGAATTGTGCTTTGATTGTAGTCAAATATCTGCTCGATAAATTATTTTTAGTTAAAATTGACAATGGGGTCTTGTTACGCTAATCTATATTGATTTTTCATTCCAGCCTGACCGTGTGATGGAATTCTGTAACAACAATGATCTCCAGTTGATCGTAAGGGCACACGAATGTGTGATGGATGGTTTTGAGCGATTTGCACAGGGACATTTGATTACTCTTTTCTCAGCCACCAATTACTGTGGTAATGCTCCGGAACCTACTCAATCACATGGCTTCTAAGCTGTGCCGTTGAGTTAAGCATGCTCAAGTTTAGATCATGTCTATCTTCTACAGGTACCGCGAACAATGCTGGGGCAATCTTAGTTTTGGGTAGAGATCTTGTGGTGGTTCCAAAACTTATCCATCCTCTACCACCAGCAATTTCATCACAAGAAACATCACCGGAGCACCATATTGATGACACGTGGATGCAGGTATTGCCTTTTTCCCCCTCCCTTAGTTGTCATAATTTTCTCATTGTCCTGTGCACCTCTTTGGGTACTCACCATACATTTTTATTGACTCTTGATGCAATCAGGAGCTTAACGCCAACAGACCACCGACTCCAACGAGAGGCCGTCCTCAAGTACCAAATGATAGGGGTTCTCTTGCTTGGATATAGTAGGCCCCTTCAATTTGTTCCCACCATATACGTTCCAAGGCTCATGCCGCAACCTGAAGATTGGAGTATTCTATACAAGACCAAGAGGCCGTGTAGAGGATTTCTCGGACATAGTCTCTGGAGTAACAGAAGTTTGGAGCCTTTTGATCGCGCGACCTTTCCCACACAATATGGAAGCATTGAAATGATGAAGAGCTTAGCTTGAAAACAAGGTTGCTGGAAACAGATGAATGGAGCCGCAGGAAAGTAGGTTGTTTTCAACTACAATGGAGTTTGTGGTGGTGCTGGGAATTTTTCTCATTAGTGTTTCATATTATTGTGTATTTCATTGTTAATGTGATTGTGAGGTGATGTGTTTAGAATCTGTGGGCCTCCTCTCCATGTATCATTAGAGGTGTTGCTTTTGTACAGTATCAGTATTGATGTGTGAAGATGACATACCATTTTAGCTGACACAGTACGTTAAAAGTTTTGACCATAGTATATTATCCCAGAGAACATGTATTTAAGTTTGACGTATGTTTTGGGCAAAGTATATTTACTGTATTTGATGTACTTTTAAAATTTTGAAAGTAATTGTATTTAAGTGAGAAATGTGTCAGTTTAGATATATGAAAACGAGATTATTGCTGCATTTTAATATGAACAAGTGTCTTTATTTACTTGGAAGTCATGAATTAAATTAAATTTTAACAATTGTTTTGAATATTACTTCGATGTTTTTTAAACTACCCTTCAACCTATTCCACACAAATATCATATTGAGCCTCAAACCGTTGTTTCATGTCAATGAGTGATATGTTTGTCATATGTTAGATTAAAAATCAGAGCTAAAATATATATTTGAGTCTTGTGTCAATCTCTCGAACTTGTCTATAAGGGAAATGACGGAGCAATTAGTTCACAAAATAATAAAGAATCCAACCAGTGATACGTAATTAACTAACACAAATAATTAAAAGATTTAACAGTAAAATTAAGACTCAACGGTAACAATTGACATATGAGTATTCACGATCTAATAAACATTGTTAACAGCTTGATTTGGAGGAACAAATGGTAAAGGTGTGGTGGACTTGTGACTGATGAATTGCCACTGATTGGGTTGAGAATTCATTTTAATTGGAAATGATAATGTAAAAAAAATAGAGCTTTAACAATGAGGGTCAGAATTGTAACTGGACTTACTTCCAGGGAGTCGTTCTAGTTAAATTTATTAAATATTTGACTCGGTTTTATTGTAATTGAGTTTGACCTAAATTCGAGTTTAAGACCTATTAGACACACAAATTGGTGAATCGGTTCATTTATATTTAATTAATCACACATTGTTTATTTATTTTACTGAATATAAATAGTAAAAATTATACGAGTCAGACCGTGTTCAAACTCACTGTCTCAATGTTGTGGACACGCAACAACATGAACCGGTTTGATTTTTACCATTTAACTGTCAGTTGTGAGTTTTGAGAACCAGAATGGAACTGAAGCTGAACGGTTCTCTCGATTTCAAAATTAAAATCGAACTATTAACCTCGGCTCTAAATTTTGAGCTCCAAATCTGATACTTAATCAGTTTCGAGTCCAAAGTGCCCACCCTTATCAAACCATCGTCAACAAGTGTGGAAATTTGTAAGTCATGAAAATATAATTGGGCTTTAGGACAGCCCAAACCCAGCCCAATCCGTCACTTCTTGAGCACCACGCAAGCAAAAGCTTATTATGTCCGTACACCGAAATGGGTAATGTTCCAGAGAGTGAGGCAGAGGCAAAAAATGCAGTATAAAACCGTACCTGCAGAGGGTGGTGGTATAGACTGCACAGAGCACGCAGAGAGAGAGACAAAAGAGCAGAGAGAATGGTGCAGATTTTTGTGAAAACCCTAGACGGCAAGAGCATTGCTCTGGAGGTCGAGACCAGCGACGCCGTCACCAATGTCAAGGCCAAGATCAAAGATAGGGAAGGTATATACATGGATCGTGCTTCATTTTTTCAGCTCATGTTTGTTTGCCTAGAAAACCAGAGAAAATAAGAGAAACAGAGCTATAATTTTTTGCTATTTGAGCCAGATTTGGTTCATTTACAGTAATGTTTTGGTTTTCATGCATTTACCTGTGAACCGAAAGTTATGTTTGTAAGAAACGGAGAGAAAGCTACATTTCTAGATTTCTGTTGTTTCATTCCCTTTGTGATTTTCCTGTATTTTCTAAGTAACCAAACGGTGAATCTGATTTTACATTTCTGAAAAACGAAGAGAAAGCCTGAAGAAATCTGTTTATTGTGTTTTCCTACAACTTTCCTACATTTTCTCACCAACCAAACGGTAATACTTTGTGAGCCTGTAATCAGATCTGTTTGTTCTGATTTTTTTTTGTGTGGCTTGACGTGTTTTAGGAATTTCTCCGGACCAGCAGCGACTGATTTTTGAAGGAAAGCAGCTTGAAGATTGGATGACTGTAGCTGAATTAAACATCGAGAAAGGTTAACTAATCAACCTCTTCACTCACCTTTGTGAAATCCTCAAGTGTTTATTGTAAACGAAACTGATTTCTGCTCTGTTTTTGTCTCACTGTTTCAGATTCAACGATCCATCTTGTTGCAGGGCTGCTTGGAGGAGGGAAAGGAGGACAAATCAGGAACATAGCCCCTGCCTTGGTGGTTCTTGCTCGCAAGTATGTGGAGAAGAAAATGGTTTGCCGCAAGTAAGTCCCTGATCTTGGTCGATTCAGCTTCCTGATGATTGTTGCTTGACTGTATTTGTTTCTGTTAGCATGAATGGTTTTGTATTAGATGCATATAGATTGGATTTACTGTGTCTTGCTGATTACTGTCGAATGCTATTAGAGTCATATACTATATGATTTCTTCTAATTAGATATGTTATTTTTCTGGTT